>CM042016.1:109839136-109971636 GCA_023525715.1 Cichorium intybus | reverse complement strand
ACCATTTACCTTAACCAACATTAAACAATAAATCTCCTTTCTAACTCTTATTAGACATGTCACCTGATAATGATAAATTTTACCCTTTTGTGTGTTGAGTACTCCCATGCCTACATGATTATGTTAAAACCAGTTTGATCCATATTGTATTTCATGTACCTTCATTGGTTACAACAACCAATACAAAGGTTTTTGTTGGCCCAAAAACAAATATTGCCAACAGCAACATCATGCAAAAATATAATGAAGAAACTCTCTCCTTTATTGGAATAAATCGTTCTTATTGAACCCGTGAAATTGATTTTTTTATCAAACCATCCCTACTACCACCACCTCCCTTAGACCCTCCTGATTTTGTGACCAAGAACTTGACCCAACCACTACAATCTAGTCATGGTTATTCAATATGTCACTCATGTGCATCCTTCTCACAATTTACCTAGCACATGTCAATCATCATCTAACCATTTGCTTGTAAACCCTATCATCCTTCTTTTATACCAAAATCACATTGCCCCGATCAATGGTTTGGCTCATTTGGTAGTTACTTGAAGTTAATCTAGCATATTCAAACCATGTATAGGTGACATCACTCAAATACACCCAAATGGACTCATTTATCTATTCTTTCTTATAAATAAGATAAGGATTTGAAATTACAAAGAATTCCTCCAATATTTGTCGTGGATGAAGAAATATTTGGACTTTATATTAATCACACTTGGGAACTAGTTCCACATTCAAGTTACAATGTAGTCGTCTCAAAGTGGGTTTTTGGTACCAAATATCTTGTTGATGGGTTAGTTGAAAGATTAAAGGCATGTATTATTGCTCAAGGTTTCCCATATCTTCACGGACCTGACTACAACATCGTATTCATACAAGTTGTTAAAGAATCTATCGTATGTGTTATGGGTGGTATTTTCATTCTGCTCAACATACTGACAATTAACTAACATCTTGAAGATTATCCAACATCCTGACCTAATTAACATTTTGGCAAAAATATCTTTTTTTATTGTTGTTGACTGAACAGGTCATTAATATAAGAATAAGCATGGACCAAGTCAAGATACATGATCAGAGATACTATTTGACTCTTTCTATAGATTCAATAGTCAAAAGAGGATTAAAAGAAAGATCCCGGATTTATAGGATAGTTATATTATCTATGTATAAATATGGGAGCTAAAGAACAAAACACACACTTCACTACATATATTTTCATTGTACTCACTCTCAAAAAGCTCTTAGCTATGCACTTTACACATTAATATAATTTCTAAGGTAGTGTGACCTTCGTCGCCTCACGATATTTTATGTCGAAGATCTTGAATGATCAAGGGCTTCTCTCGTAAGATCTTGTGTTGTTTTCTTTCTTCTACTTTTAACATACTAAATTGCACTTGAAACATCACACCATTTTCATGAATTTGGTTGAACTAACACTTCTAATTTTTTGACTAAAAGAACTTGGCATCCACCGTAGGGTTGTGGTGTTTTGATTTACAAAAAAATTTCAATTCTTACTCGTTTCTTAAGCAATGTCGAGTATACCCAAATCATCCTCTAGCACTATTCCAACCACTTCTTCTAGAGCAAGCCTTCTTCCTTCCCCATCTATGGTCGATCATCAAAAGAAAACCACACATGTTGTTAAAAAGAGTACCTTCGCAACCACCACTATTGGATATTCGAGTCCATGAAGTGGAGTTACCCGAGAAACACCTGTCAAGATCTCCAACAGTGAGATCATATCCGTGTTCTCACATGTATAACAACAAATCACTCAGCAACAGGAGACCAACAGAATGTTGCTTAAGGAGATAGAGAAATCAAGAAGCATGTTGAAACGACTTCATTTCTACGACCTAGGACTCTAAACTTCGAAACTAGTGGATCCTCATACAATAACTTAGGAGATATTATCCCTATGGAATCTCCAATAATGATGGATAGCCTCACTCCAAATATACGAGCCATGATCTTTGCGGAATCTTTTCTACCCTATTACAGTGCCAAGATGTTGGAATCAGCGTGGTGATGGCAAAGAAACTCAAAAGTTGACATATATGATTTCCAATGTTCCTAGACTAGTCTAACCAATACTAGAAGAGTCACATTCAAGTCACAAGATCTTGAGATTTGCTCCTCCTATTTGTGACACTGAGTTCCCAAAGTGATTCCAAACACCAAACATGAAGTTATATGATAAAACAACTAATCCAAAAGAACATGTTTCCAAATATAAAGAGAGAATGGAAATCATTCCCCATTCCATTGCATCTCAAGGAAGCCTCCCTATGCAAGGGTTTTGGTTCGAACCTTACAGGATCAGCACTAAAATGACTACTAAGTGTTCCTCTTTACTCCATTACATCCTTTTCGAATTTTGTTAGCATGTTTAATAATTAGTTTTCATGCAGTAGAACTTTTGAAAGACTAACCAATGACCTTTACAGAGTAAATCAATGTACTAACGAATATCTCCAGTACTATGTAAGTATATTCGGAAGAGAAGCATTGGATATCCCAAACTTGGATGCAATCACAGTTGTGGAAGCTTTCAAGATGAGACTAAGTAATATTCTCCTTTATATGAAGATCTTATGATGACTCCATGCAAGAAATTGGATGAAGCCAGGAACCGGGCACTAAGATTCATTAGATTCGTAGAAGATAGAATGATCCAGAAAAGAGTCGGCACCCCAACATTTATGGCCATCCCAACAAAATAATTGAATCCTCAAGATCTTGCAAACCTAAACGTTACTCAAGACTTGAACATCCTAGGATTAATGTAATTGACGATGAAGAAGAAGAGGATGGATATCCTAAATTATATGACTATTGTTTTTCTGTTGATGTTTTAGGTCTTCTTTATGCCATGCAAGATCTTGAAGATAAATTCAGATGGCCCAATAAAAGTGAGAACTCATCTACTTGGAAAGATAGATCCAAATGGTGTGCATATCATGAAGACTTCGACCATGTACAGAATATTTCATTGTTCTAAGGAAGGAAATCAGCTACCTATTAAGCAAAGGACATTTGAAGGGGCTTCTAGGAAGGAAAAAGGACAAATCCAAGAACAGAGACCAACATCTTAAGAAGACCCAGATAGAATAGCATCTCCACCCCCAGATGATAAGGTAATGAGTTTTATTTCCAGAGGTTTTGAAATAAGTGATACCTTTTATTCTGCAGCTAAAAGACATGCCAAAGCCTCTAAAACCAAAAAGGAAAAAAGAACAAGGAAGAACGCAGTCCTTGAAGGGTTTTCCTAATCCAACAGTCCTAACAGACAAAACGGAAATATCATTTCATGAAAGGGACAGAGAAAACGTTATAGATCCCTATCATTATGGATTGGTGATTACTTTGTATATCACAAATCATTTTGTGAAATGGATCTTAATATATGGTCGAAGCTCTGTCAACATCATCTTGTTGGAGACATTGAACAATATGAACATCTGGGATTCTGAGATAATAAAATATCTTAAATATTAGCAGGATTTAATGTGAAACAAGAACATAATTGGAGAGATCAAACTACCAATCTATTTCGAGCAAGTAAATTATGTGCAACGCATTTGTGTGATCGATACATTGTATTGTTATAATTTATTTTAGGCCGACCGTGGATACACAAGATGAAGTCCATCTCTTTAGCATACCATCAGTGCGTCAATATGCCAACTATGCAGGGGATGGTCAAGATCAATAGCAACCAACAAGAAGCCAAAGACTGTTATACCACATCCATGAAATCCTCGGCAATGCCCAGGCACATAGCAATTAAAGAAAAAAGCATGAGATGTCATGGAAGTAAGACAGTTGGACATCAAAAGAGGTAATCCTAACCCCCGTAAATCTGGACATCAAGGTGCTGAGAGGAACTGTTATTCCAGAATATCTTGAGCAAGATCTTGCAAAGTTCTTACTAGACAGGATAAATACCTTTGCATGGAAACATGAAGACATGACAAGTATAAGTAAAGATGTGATTACAATTGAATTTTGACCATTCTTTCACACCTATACATCAAAAAAGAATAAAATTTGCTCCTGAAAGAAATAACATCATACAAAAAGAAGTAAATAGCTTACTCAAAGCCAAAACGATCAGGGAAGTGAAATTCCCAAAATGGCTGGCTAAAATAAATGGTAGTGGAGAAGAAGAATGGAAAGCTGTGTAAATTTTACTGATCTAAGCAAAGCTTACCCCAAAGATCCATTTCCTTTGCCACACGTAGACTCTTGGGTAGATGCCACTGCAGGTCATGAGATATTGACATTAATGGATGCATCATCTGGATTCCAACAAATCTAAGTGGAACCACATGATTAAGAGGATACAGCCTTCATGACCCCAACAATTAATTATTGTTATATATCTATGCATTTTGGACTAAAAAATGTAGGTGCTACCTCTAGAGATTGGTCAATAGGATGTTCAAGGATTAGCTTGGCAGGACAATGGAGGTGTACATAGATTACATGGCGGTAAAATCCAAAAAAAATACAAGATCGTCTCAGAGATCTTGAAGAAGCGTTCAACATGTTGGACGAATTCAACATGAAGCCCAACCCCTCAAAATGCCACTTCGAAATGAAAGCAGCCAAATTATTGGGCTACATGGTTACCAAAAGAGGTATAGAAGCGAGCCCAGAATAGATCAAAGAAATTATCAACATCAAGTCCCTATCATCTACTAAAGATGTTTATAGGTTAACGAATATAGTAGCAGCTTTGAACAGGTTCATCTCAAAATCCTCAAAGAGATGTAAACCATTATATAATATCTTAAAGAAAAATAAAAGATTTGAATGGACGGATGATGCATGCCCTAGCATGGAGGTCAAGGAAACCACCTCCCCCATCTAGCGACCATATTCAATTGATTGTAGGTAGAGAAGCTTCAACCACCACTATTTCTTCTACCAATTTTGCTGCCTCGAGCCTGCCGATGACCATGTCTTCCGCCATTTCTCCCGCCTCGGTTAAATGACCATTGATTATTGAATAATTTGCATTGAGCACCGTAAGAGACGACGAATCATCATTGTGAGTTGCTTGAGTAGCCTGACTTTTCGATTGTTACATACTTTGTTCTTCAAGAAGCAAGATCGACCTCGTTTCCAGTAAATAAAGAAGGGAGACCGATGACTGATCAAAGTTTTTAGGTCTCCAGAATTGTGGCGTCTATATTATCAAAGAAGATTAGCAATAGCTTTAATTCGTGAGCAATACTCTGAAAGGTTTTCTGCAAACCATGAACTAAATAACCTAAGTTCACATGCAACCTATAAGGATCTATGTTTTCTTCTAATTGAACATATAACAAAACCCTAAAGGCCACAAGAAAATTAACTAAAAGAATAAAACTAGAAAAACCAACCTTTTAGAATTTTCTGGAAGCTGAGCAGCAAAATTATCCTGCCTCAAATGAGATCACACCCAAGCTAGAGGAGATGCAAATCGAAAATCCCAGAGAGAATATAATGAAAGTGGCGAATTCAATGTGGTGCCTGGGAACCCCTATTTATAGTTTTTCAAATGGCCAGTTGATAAACATTAGAGATAAACCTTTTTGAATTCAAATAAGATAAACCTTTTATCTTATAATTCAAATTCCTTTTTATCTATATATCAATTTCGAAAATCATATATATCCATATATATATATTTCGAAATCCACAGGTCACTCCACACTGCCACTTACTCAACTATTGAATAATTACAGTTTTAGTCCCTGCACCTTTAATTAATTAATTTAATCCCCAAATTAAATCCAATTAATTCTGGATTAATTCCTAATTAATTAATACAGTTTCTAATTAATATATTATCACTTTAATATATTAATAAACCATATATTTAATTCCTGTTGATTTATTAATCACATAATAAATCAACCTTTCTCTCTACCGAATTTTCTACCAAACCTCCAGCCATGAGGGCAACCCAAATGGACTGTGCTTCTATTAATTAGGTAAATACTAATTATTAGTCATGGCTTAGACACCTAATCCAACAGTCTCCCACTTGGATAAGTCTATGACTATAATTACCAATTTAACCTCTAATTAACCAGCACTTGTAGCTTCCTAGAAACCAATGCCAAACTCTGATCTAATCAGTCCTGTCCATAGATAAGTGATCAGATGATCCTCCGTCCAACAAGATATTTTCAGACTCAAGACATGGATATAATCAATCCTGGTCTGACTCACTGTTCCTCGATTTCCGATTTGCATATGACTCTTAGACTACCAATTTAGTCCCGGTTGGCCAACCATTTTAGTCAACTTCAAAATCATCGAGAGGCCTACAGATATCTGTTCCCCGTTAGGGTCAAGGGACGAATAAACTTTGACTCATATACTTATGTCTTTTACCAGACAAATCACTCACAACAATACATTTTATAACACCGAGTTACCGATGCGTTTTCGTATTATCAATGAACAACTGTCTTAGTAAATCATAACTCATATGTCTTAGCTTAAAGATCAAAAGATATTATCGTCTCAACATTGCTCGTGATAAAATCCATGAAGCAATCCATTGAGCATGGGTTTATCCAATACTCAAATCTCCATTTCCAAGTACTCACGAATGGTGCAGCAATCCAATTGCAATGTCTAACTCCTTAGACAATCTATTACCAATTCATGACAGCCTTACTTCATACTTACTCCCTAAAAGTATGAGCGACTGTGGATATTTGAATAATCCAATTATTCAGGAAGTAAAACATGCAAAATGAAACACAATGATATATATTGACAAAATTAGTAAACCATTACTCATTAATAAATCTCTATTATTAAATCACAAAAGTCAAATACAATAACATTGTTACAAGTTTCAAAAATCTATCTAATTACAAAAAACTTATATCATCTCTTAATCCAATGTTCCTAGCATGCTGATTATGCTTAATCCTACTCAGAGCCTTTGTCAAGGGATCTGCAGAATTATCTTCCGATGATACCCTCTTTACAAGGAGGTGACCTTCTTCTACCCTATGTCTGATGTAGTGGTACTTTCTGTCGATATGCCTGGACTTTCCATGGTCTCGCGGTTCCTTTGTCAAGGCGACCGCACCTTCGTTATCGCAGAACAGTTCCAAGGGCTCCTGAATGCTCGGGACTACTCCAAGGTCACCGATAAAGTTCTTCAGCCAAGCCGCTTCCTTTGACGCTTCACTTGCTGCTATGTAGTCTGATTCGCACGTAGAATCAGCCACTGTTTCTTGCTTGGAACTTTTCCAAGTCACTGCTCCACCGTTCAAAAGGAATACCCAGCCCGACTGAGACCGACCACTGTCTCTATCCGTCTGAAAGCTGGCATCTGTATATCCTTCAACTCTCAAGGTATCACTGCCACCGAGAACTAACACCATGTTCTTGGTCCTTCGCAGGTACTTGAGTATATTTTTTACAGCTATCCAATGCGCCCTTCCAGGGTTACCCTGGTACCAACTGACCATGCTCAAGGCAAAAGCCACGTCAGGGCGAGTACACGTCATAGCGTACATGATCGATCCCACAGCCGAAGCGTATGGTACTCGACTCATCTCAGCTATTTCCTCGTCTGTACTCGGACTTTGAGTCTTACTCAGCTTCGCATTACTTTGGATAGGTAGCTCTCCCTTCTTGGAATTTTCCATACTAAACCTCTTTAGTACCTTTTCCAAGTATGTACCCTGACTAAGTCCAATTAGTCTTTTCTTCCTATCTCTCAATATTCTAATCCCAAGAATATAGGCAGCCTCTCCTAGGTCCTTCATGGCGAAACATTTCCCAAGCCAAGCCTTGACATCTTGCAAGGTTGGAATATCGTTTCCCATGAGCAGTATGTCATCGACATACAGCACCAGAAAGGTGACTATACTCCCACTAGCCTTGACATATACGCAGGACTCATCCTCGCTCCTAGAGAAGCCAAACTCTTTGACTTTCTCATGGAAACAAAGATTCCAGCTACGAGAAGCTTGCTTCAATCCGTAGATTGATCTCTCAAGCTTACACACCTTATTTGGATACTTTGCATCGACAAAACCCTCTGGCTGATTCATGTAAACATCCTCAGTCAACTTCCCGTTAAGGAAAGCGGTTTTGACGTCCATCTGCCAAATTTCATAGTCATGAAATGCAGCTATGGCCAGCATAATCCTAATAGACTTTATCTTAGCTACTGGTGAGAAGGTCTCGTCATAGTCAACCCCTGGGGTTTGAGTAAAGCCCTTCGCAACCAGTCTTGCCTTAAAGTGTGTACCTTTCCGTCCATGTCGGTCTTCTTCTTGAAGATCCATTTGCACCCGACTGTCTTTCGACCCGGTACATTGTCAACCAAGTTCCAAACTTGATTGTCATACATGGACTTGATCTCGCTATCCATGGCCTCTTTCCACTTGGCAGACTCAGGGCCCGCCACTGCTTCCTGGTAGTTAGCTGGTTCATCCAAATTTATCAGTGTCCTATCACTGACAAACGTGTCCCCATCCGAAGTTATATGGAACCCATAAAACTCTGGTGGCATGCTAACCCTACCAGAACGCCTAAGAGGTAAGGATACATCTGTCGGACCAACAGGAACTTCTTCCTCATGTTGGTTGCTAGTTTCTCCTAAGGTTGCGTCATCTGATGACTCTTGAATTTCTTCCAGATCAATGGTACTCCCACTGTCCTCTTTGAATACGAGCTCTCTCTCTCGAAAGACGGCTCGTCTAGCTACAAAGACCACGTCCTCGCTCGGTCTGTAGAATAGATATCCAAAGGACTGTTTGGGATAACCAATGAAGAAACACCTTTCGCTTCTGTCTGCGAGTTTGTCTTGAGTCTCTCGTCTAACGAAAGCCTCACAACCCCAGACCTTCATATGTGCCAACGAGGGAGCTTTCCCCGTCCACATCTCATGAGGTGTTTTCGCAACCTTCTTAGTTGGGACACGATTGAGGATATGGGCGGCAGTCTCTAAGGCATACCCCCAGAAGTGAATGGGAAGTGAAGCTCGACTCATCATGGAACGAACCATGTCCAACAGGGTTCGGTTGCGCCTCTCTGCAACACCGTTCAACTGTGGTGTCCTGGGAGGTGTCAACTGCGAAACTATTCCGCATTCCTTTAGATAGTCTAGGAACTCGATACTTAGATACTCTCCGCCTCTGTCGGATCTGAGCATCTTTATCTTCCTGCCTAATTGATTTTCTACTTCGTTCTTAAACTCTTTGAACTTTTCAAGGGTGTCCGACTTGTGCTTGATTAAGTAGATATAACCGTATCTACTAAAATCGTCGGTAAAAGTCACGTAGAACCGCGTGCAATCCTTTGTGGTTGATCTGAATGGACCACACACATCCGTGTGAATGATGTCCAATAGACCCTCACCTCTTTCAAAAGACCCTTTGAAAGGTGATTTAGTCATCTTGCCCAACAGACAAGATTCGCATACATCATCCGACTTGAGGTCGAATGATTCCAACACTCCATCCTTTTGGAGTTGGGCGATGCGTTTCTTGCTGATGTGCCCGAGCCGACTATGCCACAGACATGCCTTTTCCACATCACTAGTAGAATCAATATAATTTACACTTTGTCCTAGATTGTCAACACATTTCACAGTTTCATACACACCATCACAAGGATAAGCAGTAAAATTCAAAATACCATTTTTGAAAACAGAAATAGATCTAATATTATTATCAAAAGAAAAATGAAATCCTTGTCTGAATAATGCGTGAAATGAAATAATATTTCTTGCCATTTCTGGCGAATAGCAACAATCTAATAAATCTATACAAACTTCACTACTAAGCACTAAACTATAAACTCCAATCTTGGTAACAGGGGACGATCTCCTATTGCCCATGATCAAGTTCAGTCTACCGTGCTCCACCTCCCTGCTTTCCTTTAGGCCCTGCATATCAGAACAAATGTGAAAACCACATCCTGTATCAAGGACCCAAGAATTAGAAGATGGTGAGTTTTTAGAGATAGTGTATATACCTGCTGTCGATGGCTTTACTTTCCCATCCTTGACATCCTGCAAGTATTTGGGGCAGCTTCTCTTCCAATGGCCCTTCTCTTTGTAGTAAAAATAGTTGGCTTCATCGGGGTTGGCCACACAAGGAATATGGGAAGTCTTGGTTCTCGAGCCATTACTGGATGACCCGACCTGAACCTTTTCCCTCCAATTTTGCTTAGGAGGGCCCTTCCTTTTCTTTCCTTTGCCACTTCCAATGGCTAGGACGGGCTGATTAACCGAGGGTACACTTTTACCCTTCATCCCGTCTTCAGCAACTCGAAGCATGCGATGCAACTCAGTCAGGTTAGCCTGATTGTTGTTCAAATGATAAGCCAGCCTGAACTGGTCATAAGAACTCGGTAGGGAGTTAAGCACTATGTCAACGGCCAACTCCTCCGGTACAGGCATCGCAAGATTTCTAAGCCGCTCCACGTAACCTTGCATTCTTTGCACATGGGCACAGATGGACTCTCCATCTTTAGGTTTGCTGTTCGTGAAGTCCTTGACCACTTCGCACCTTTCGATGCGCTCTTGCTTACGGAACTTTTCCGCAAGCTCACGGTGCATCTCATAGGGCCAGTAGTCTTCATATATTCTCTGCAATTCGGGGTTCATTGTGGCAATCATGATGCAGGCCACTTTGGTCGCATCATCAGAATGTTTTTGGTACGAGGCAATTTCCTCGGGAGTAGCAGTTTCGGGGTCGACATCGACAAGCTCGGTCTCGAGAACATATTCTTTGTTCTCATACCTCAGAGCCATCTTGATGTTTCTAATCCAGTCATTGTAGTTTGTCCCGTTCAATTGAACCTTGGAACACAGTGAGAGGATTGAGGGAACACTGGAGTTTGAGTGGGGAGCGGTTTGATCAGCAGAAGACATCTATAAAATAAGGTAAGTTTAATTAGATACTTGTCGGTCCTTATAATAACCCAATATAAAATAAGGCTAGGATCCAACTATAACAATTTGCAACATAGAAGAGGGATGCCGTAATCTATAAGCAAATTTTATAAAGGTAGGCGAATGACGATTCAGCCAATTCCACCGCGGAAAAAATAATCTTATCATAAATGGAATTCCTAGTTTCTTTTGGGATTTATTGAACTGTTCAATAGCATGTTTAATCTCGGATATGCCCCACCGTTTGTGACTGGGATGCCGAGGATCACAAACCGGGTGTGAATAACCATGCAAATTAGCTTGGTACTCTCGGGGTCCATTATCATCTCAAATTGATGTGCCGGTAAACCACACACTCTCCATCAACAATGATAACACCCGAGACACCCATTGCCACTCTTTATGAACCCCTATTGGTGTGCCGGTAAACCACACACGCTCCACCAACGTTTCATAAAGTGCAATGTGCAATTTCATGGGGTAGCATCAAATTCACATTTTTCCTAAAGTAACTAGATTGGGATTTTGTGTAAAGGTTCTAGTACTTTTATCATTATACTTTTAATGATTTAGTGGTTCTGTCAAACCCGTTCGGCTAACGACCCTCCACTGATCAGGCGAGCGGTGGGTGAGAGTGTTCACCCATTAGACTACCATTTTATAGGCTGTCTCCTTATACCCACTTTATAGACCAGCTTCGTGAATGAGGCCTACTATTGATTTGACTAACCAAATTTATCTCATATATATAATATTAACTTTTAATAACATATATAAGATGTATTTTAAAACCCTTTAAAATATTCAAGGTTTATCTTTTAATTTTACCAAATTTAACAATTAAATTTTGAATTAAATTAAACCTTAAATTCGATTTAATCAATTTTAATTACCAATTAATTAAATTAATTAAATCTAAATATTTTAAACATTTTAAAATAATTTTCTGGATTTATTCCATTAATTTCGCCAATTTAAAATTAATTAAATCCCTTTTGAATTATCTTTTAATTAACAATTAATTAAATTAATTCAAATGAAGATAGGTTTATCCAAATTAATCAAATTAATTAAAACCTATCCTTAAACCCCTAATTTTCGATTTCAAGGAAAAAGGTTTAAGGTTATCCATTTAATTAACAAATAAAGTTACCAAAAATAGAAAACCTTCTAAAAACCCTAATGGAATTTTCGGAATTTAGCAAGGGGGGGGGGGGGGGATTAGGGTTTCCAAAACCCTAATCCTATAAATAGATTTTCATATATATTAGGGTTTATAGGCTTTAAACCCTAAAACAGTTATAGCAATTCAACAAGAAAACAAAACAGGCTCTGATACCACTGAAAGGTTTTCTGCAAACCATGAACTAAATAACCTAAGTTCACATGCAACCTATAAGGATCTATGTTTTCTTCTAATTGAACATATAACAAAACCCTAAAGGCCACAAGAAAATTAACTAAAAGAATAAAACTAGAAAAACCAACCTTTTAGAATTTTCTGGAAGCTGAGCAGCAAAATTATCCTGCCTCAAATGAGATCACACCCAAGCTAGAGGAGATGCAAATCGAAAATCCCAGAGAGAATATAATGAAAGTGGCGAATTCAATGTGGTGCCTGGGAACCCCTATTTATAGTTTTTCAAATGGCCAGTTGATAAACCTTAGAGATAAACCTTTTTGAATTCAAATAAGATAAACCTTTTATCTTATAATTCAAATTCCTTTTTATCTATATATCAATTTCGAAAATCATATATATCCATATATATATTTCGAAATCCACTGGTCACTCCACACTGCCACTTACTCAACTATTGAATAATTACAGTTTTAGTCCCTGCACCTTTAATTAATTAATTTAATCCCCAAATTAAATCCAATTAATTCTGGATTAATTCCTAATTAATTAATATAGTTTCTAATTAATATATTATCACTTTAATATATTAATAAACCATATATTTAATTCCTGTTGATTTATTAATCCCATAATAAATCAACATTTCTCTCTACCGAATTTTCTACCAAACCTCCAGCCATGAGGGCAACCCAAATGGACTGTGCTTCTATTAATTAGGTAAATACTAATTATTAGTCATGGCTTAGACACCTAATCCAACATACTCCATGATAGAAGAATCCACAATGACAATATTTATGAGCTTGTTGTTAAGTTCTATGGCTTTAGCTTCTTTATTATCGCAAAAAAGGTCTTCGAGACTCTTCCTCACTTGACTTGCGGTAACTTCTTCTTCAAGATCATTTGGAGGAGTGCTTGTGCCAACGTTCCATAGAGCAACAACTTTATAATGGAGTCGGTTTTGACCCCTTCGGCGTCTTTAGGTTTGTCTTTAGTAATATCGAGATGATCGGACACACCATGGCCAAGGCAATGAGTTAGAAGTAACTCATGCCAAGCATCATAGTTTAATCTATCGAGGTCTAAAACCAGAGGAACAATGCTTCTATGTTTGCAACCGCAATAGGTTTGTCACCACCGGTAGTTGCAGCCATGAGGGGAGCGTAGAAGAAAGAGTAGAGAGGGGGCCGATATGAGAGCAACAGAGGTGGAAAGAATCGACTAACACATGTCGATTGTCGACGTCGAGGATTTAAGGTAGAAAACGCTTTAATACCATGTCGGTTTCAATATTTTCTCATAATCATCAAAGACTGCATTGCATTAAAAAGGAAAACAACACAGCGGGCTAAATACAAGAGGGCCCTAATACAATGGGCCGCAAACACAAACTACAAAATATGAAACATATGAAATACAATACACTATATACGGCTAACAAATTCGAGACATCTACTACATTGAGGTTATATGTGTTATGGTATTAGTAGTCAAAAGTTTGACTTTTGAGACTTTTTTATGTATAAGATCTGTGATTTGATGTAGTAACAACCAACGAATTTAGTATTTACATGATTGGACTTGCATATCTATATTAATGTTATTTCTTATTTTATTAAGAATTGCCACGGATTTTTATGCTCGGATATTGAGGTCATATGGATTTGCATGTTGAATTATATATACAAACGCCATGAACAAAAACTTCAATTTGAGCAGTAAAAAAAACCAATCAGGGTGGATGTTATACGTAACCCAAATGAATCAAATTCCTAAATTATATTTTCTTATACACAAATTCAACCATCGGATCTCATCACTTTGTGCCTATTCTTGTGCTTGGGGACTAAATAAAATACTTCCTTTTGTACTCAACCCCTTCTTTCAAGCATCAATATGGTGTTACTATAGCTCCATTCACCTACACGTAAAATAAATGTAACTTTTAATTAATTCCAATTTTTGCAACAGACTTTCAAAGTCAATATTTAAAGACATGTATTATAAGTTCATAATTATATAAACATATCCAATTACCAAAAATAGAAATTGTCATATGGGTAAAGATCAAAACGAATCCTTATAACTTATATCTTGTTCTTTTATGTGATCACAAACATATTCGTTTATGGTATTCTTTTTATATATCGAAGGGTATTTTAGACATTTAACAAACTAACCTTCTTATGACGCCTATGAGAAAATGGCGTTAACGAAAGCTTCCGCATCGAACGGTTGAAGATCTTCCACACCTTCCCCAACGCCTACAAACTTCACGGGAATCCCGAGCTCATCAACTACACTAACCTATAAAAGCAAAATTTAAATTTCAAGGATTTGAAAGTACGTTGCTATTTCTTGCATTTAGCCGTAAAATAAGTAAGAAATTTTAGGTGAAAAAAAACGGGATGAAAAAGCGTTTGTTTACCACGCAACCGCCTCTTGCAGAGCCATCGAGTTTTGTCAAAATGAAACCGGTTATTCCTACGACCTGAAACGGATAACGCGGTTTAGTTAGATACAATATGTAAGAAACATAGCAATGTACTTTTGTTGATTTGTTTTTACTAGCATCCTACTTTCATTTTGTCATATTACAGTATTGTACTTTGGAAATCTATCCAATTATAGTAATGTCATCCAAATACAAAAGTTACGGTTGTAATAAGAAAAGAGATTGTAAGTATAATGCCATAATTGGGTAGATATTTCAAGAACAATGCCTTGATGAGAAAAAAATTGGAAGTACAATGTTGTAATAGAAAGAAATGAAAGTGGGATTAAGATTAACACACAAATATATGAAAGTACATTTCTATTTCTTGAAATTTGGTATACCAAAATTTCGAATATCTGATTTTGAATTTTTTTAATACTAATAGTAATTTTAAATTACTATCTTAAGGATTTGGAAGCTTTACCTCGTTGAATTCCCTAGCTTGTGGGAGCATATTCAAACCCGTTGTTCCATCCAAAACTAGTAGAATTTCCTGTAAATTGAAAAGTACATTACCATTTTAATATTTTTCATGTTGTATTTATAATAGAACTAAAGATGGAAAAAAGAGACAGGACCCACAAAATAAAGAATGGAAGAAAAGGGAATAAGGACAAGACCCACATAATAAATTTTTAGGTGGGACTGGTGAGGGGTACAAGAAAGTATTTAGCAAAATTGATTATAATTTTCTCAAATTTTTTAGGGACAAAATAATTTGAGTTGCTGCACGAAACTGATTTTTTATGAAAATTGTTATTTTAATTTTCAGCTAACTATCCATAACTTTTAGTTATCTGATTATCTAATTATGATTTTTGAATTTGCAATAATCATTCAACAATGTAGGTACAAATAATCCCTAATACCATTTACTCCATCCCATAAAAATTTTAACAATTAATATAAATGTATATTTAAATTGGTAATGTAAGCAAAAACAAAATTAAAATTAATAGTACTTTTAGCTTTATATGCACGAAAAAAAAGTTCAGTGACCTAGGTGAGACAAAAGATAAAGTATGTTGCTATTCTATGACCTTTTAACAAGACGGAAAATATAATACATATAATGGAAATAAAACGGCTAACCGTACATTAGGGGCATCTGGGACAACTTTTGCAACAGCCTTTTTGCATGCTATCAATTCTTCCATCAAGCTATAATTAGTATGTAGACCTATTTCACATAAAAAAAAAAAAGATCATATAAAAAAAAGAAAAAAAAAAACAGTGGTTAGTTAAAGCACTGGCCACGGTGAGATTTAAGGGCATGTTTGGTCCGTGGATTTTAGCAGAATCCAACAGAATTGGAATTCAAGATTCCATTCCGTGGTGTGTTTGGTTACCAATAAACAGAACTCAATTCCAACCGAATTCCACGTTTGATGGAATTCAATTGCTCTTCGTTTTTTTATTAAAAACCAAAATACGCTCATTATATGTATATTGAGATTAAATGAAAGTATAAATTCTAACCATAAGTGAAATTTAAAATCATTAAATTTTAATTACTGAATTCCATTCCATTTCCTGCCAACCAAACACGTGACGGATTACAATTCTTTCGAATTCCAATTCCATCGACAGATTCCATTCCTTCCAAAAACATTCTACGAACCAAGCGCCCTTTAAAATACAAATATGAAATATCAACCAACAATTAACAAAATGTCTTACGTCCAGACGTGTCACATAAAACAATATCAAAGCCTTGTTCTTTCCCTTTCTTAACGGCCTGTGATAGAACTACACAAAAAGAACTTCAAGATCACGTGTTAGTAGCCGTTAAAATACCAAAAATACCCTCGAGGTAAGTTATCACTTGTGATTTAGTTATCTACCTGATGATGCTTTTGCTTTCTCTTTTTCAGCTGAAACAATCTCGCAGCCCGTCCTTTCTGCCCAAATTTCCAATTGGTCACTCGCGGCTGCCCGAAACGTATCACCAGCCGCCATTAATATCTACATAAAATTCAACAAAAATAATGATGGTTAAATCCAAGAAATAGCAACGTACTTTTATTTGTTTGTTTATTATAGCATCCGACTTCCATTTCTAAATCTACCAAATTGTATTAATTTCATACAAATTCAAATCAATTTCCATTGATATATTTGTGTAGATTTTTCAAAGTACAATGTCCTAATAAGAAAAAAAAACGGAAGTACAATGTTATAATTGGGTAGATTTTTCAAAGTACAATGCCTTGATATCAACTAACCGTAGCGCCTTCACTCTTCAACCGATAAGCCAATTTTCCTGCATTAAACAAACAATTATTGGCCATTTGGTTTTAGGAAAATTATAATAAATAGCAATGTACTTTCACTTCATCTTTTTTTGTCACTGAATACAGAATACATGTGTTATTATAATAAACAATTAAATATATTTATCACCAAACAAAGATTGAATAAAATCCATTATCATCAAACATACCAAGAGATGTAGTTTTTCCACCTCCATTAACACCAACAATCATTATCACTGCAGGTTTCCTAACAACACAAACATTATGAGTTATTATCTTTATAAAATTCAAACATATGAACACAGACAAATAAGAACATATGATCATGAATGCAACAAACCTGAATCCAAGTTTAAGCTCCGTTTTAGCACCTTTTTTGGTTAAAAGATCCAATACACTGTTCTTCAAAGCATCCTACAGAAATAAATGGGCGAATATTTATTGATCCAGAATCTTTAATTCATACAAAATATTTTTCGTTTCACTTGCCTTTATTTCAGGTCCTGATTTGAGTTTTCCAGCATATATATCATCCCGCAAGCTCTCAACAATCTTTACTGTGATCTTTGGGCCAAAATCCGACACTAATAACGCCTAAAATCATAGAATATAGGGATTATTTCAATCGAATTTGAATCTACTTTCAAAATCATTGCCACTTAAATTCAATTCTATTTGCCAGAAATTCTCCCTGATCAGTACCGAAATTTCAGGAAAGAGATTTACCTCTTCTAATTCATCGAGGACGCGGTCGGTGTCGGAGAGATTCCAGTAAAGGAGTAATTCATCGATAACCGCTAAATTATCTCTTGTTTTCGAGAACCCACCAGAGAATATCTTCTCCACGTCTTTTTTCGCCTTCTCTTTTATCAATCGTCCCAATTTCGTGAAGAACCCGGTTTGAGAGCCGGCGGCGGAGCATTTGAACTTAGAGAACTGAGCTCCACCACTACCACCACTGGTTGGATATTGGACCCGGAGGAACAGAGGCGGAGAGTGGTGGTTGAAGACGGTGGTTGACCCATGGGTAGGAATGGAATCTCGTGGCGCAGTTGAGTAATGATGGGAAAGTGAAGACGCCATCTTTGTGTAGAATGGATTCTTGAAAAGAGGATAGATAGGGGACGACGAAGCTTCCAAACGACGCCGTTTGTACCGTTATCTTATACTGTGTTTGGCACCTGCTTATAAGCTAGATTATATACTTTGTGACCTGGTTATAACTTATAAGGAAATATTATTTTTAGTTTATTTTTAAATAATTATATAATAAATTAAAAGTAGTTTATAAGTTACTTTAAAAAATTACTTCACTTAATGTTTTAATGGATTTTTAAAGCTTTACTAAAATTTTCTAAGATATATGCTTACTTTATTAACAAAAAACTCATACTTTTATATATATATATATATATATATATATATATATATATATATATATATATATATATATATATATATATATATATATATATATATATATATATATTTATTTTATTTTGGTTTTTCAGCTAGTTTTGTATTAAATGTTATTTTTTACATGCTAACTTTTTTTATTATCAGCTAGTTTATCAAATATAGTATTAGTAAAAAGAAAAACACTTACGATGTATCCTCGAGTAATTTTAAGTAGAAAAATGGAAAGAAAATAAGAAAGAATCATGTTGCTTACTTTTTTATGGAGAGAGATGTAATAAAAAAATAAAAAATGTATTTTTTACACTCTTTCCTACTAATTTTATTTCTAGACGGACTTGGAGAGAAAGTAATTTATTATATGTATATTAGGTTATGTTATTTACCAATTTTACGCGTTAACCTAATATAAAAAGGACTATGTGGCATCCATAATTATGATTTTTTCAACGCTTCTGACTTACTTGTGTTCTCCATCATCAAACGATTTCCTTCCTCTCCCATTATTTCGAACTTGAAAACACGAAAATACAATATATCTTTCAAGTTTCCTACTTTTCTTTTCGTATGGTTCCTTTCAGTTCTTCCTTTTCCTTTATTAAACTTGGCAACAATACATAAATAGATGGTTACATTTTTTAGAAAAAGACAAATTAGGCTAAGTATCTAATCCGGTTTCCAAGTTTTGGTCAAAAAATAGAGAAGTTACCAAAATGGCCATGATTTTCACAATTGAGTACCTACAAGGCCAACTGAAAAAACCTCAAAATAACGTCGTATTTTTAGGATTTTTCGTAGATGGGTATCCACAAAAATCTTAGGCATTTGCAAAAAAGTGTCGCAATCGAATGATTTTCAAATGCGTTTACTATTAGATCTTCACAACCTTACTTCAAACTCAATTTTCTGTTAGGAATCGGACCGGGTACACGCAGCGGAAACACACTATCACACACACAAACACACGAAAATAAAGCAAGAAGAACACAAGGGTTTTTACGTGGTTCGGATTCAGTGCAAATCCTACGTCCACGGGCCGCAACTAGAGAAATCTTATTAATACTCACAAGATTACAATTTATAACTCTTGTTTTGAGCTCAAGTGGTGCATCTTGCTTCTCAACCAAAGCCTAGTATTTGTAGGCTTATGAGTGTGGAAAAAATCAATGTGAATCAAAGAAGAATTTGCATTCCAAAGGAGGCTACCAAACCTACCTTTGAAAAATCTTCACCTAACAATCTCCCACTTGAAGATTTTGAACAATACAGTAACTTCAGTAATCTTAAAACAACCAAGTCTTCCAAGCCTCCAGCTCCCAAGAACAAGCTAAACTTAGTCCAATTTCTCTAATTGCAGCCACCCCTCATCTTCAAGTACTAGAAGGGCCAGTTGAAGCTCCTACTAGCTTCAACTCAGCAGTGGCTAATCCTACCACCGACTCATCCCCTGTCTCAACCGGCTTGGACACTCCACCGGATCCAGAGATACACCGAGGACCACTAACACTCTCCAAACTTTGCAAACTTCCAACAGGAGAGAATTTTTCAGTCTTAGTTTTCAAAACCCAACGGCTCTTTGTAACTATACCCGGAACACACCCCGTGCTCCCACTGTCACAAAATCCCCTGAATGGTTTAGACTTTCCGACTCGTTCAGCT
Organism: Cichorium intybus; assembly: GCA_023525715.1. Classification (NCBI taxonomy): domain Eukaryota; kingdom Viridiplantae; phylum Streptophyta; class Magnoliopsida; order Asterales; family Asteraceae; genus Cichorium; species Cichorium intybus. The sequence goes on along the minus strand of CM042016.1, from coordinate 109,951,504 downwards.
AACATCCCCTTGGCTCCAGAATTCATGTTTGCAAAATGAACTCTCTTAGCACTAGATTTAGCGAACCAGATTTTGTCATGCTTAATGGGGACGGTCATACTTCCCTCAGCAGGTACCTCAACCATATACAATGACCCACGCTTCATACCTTGAGCAATCACCGAATTTCCATTGACCACCCTCCATTTACCACCACTAAACCTTACTTCCAGTCCTTGTTTATCCAGCTGACCAACAGAAATCAATTTCTTCTTCAGCTCCGGAATCACCCTGACATTCTTCAGGTTCCATGTAGTTCCCAATGAAGTAACCAGATCAATATCTCACATGCCCGTTACTTGAAGCATCTCGTCATTTGCTAACCGTACCTTCCCAAAATCTCCTTCTTTTAGATTCACCATCGTTTCTCCGTTGTCCATGGCGTGAAACGAAGCCCCTGAATCCATGACCCAAGAGTCTACAGAACTTTCCATACTTAGTATCAGTGCATCATCCTCAGACACACTCTCAGCACCAGCAATGTTCAATTCTTTCTTTGGACATTGACTCTTAACATGTCCCATCTCCTGGCAGTTCCAGCACTTCACATTCTTCCAAGTTCTAGATGAACTTCTTCCCCGACTCCCACTGCTCCCACTATTCCTGCTATTCCCTCTACCTCTTCCGATATTTAATAACTCAGAAGAAGAAGATCCACCTTGATTCTTGCGTCTGACATCCTCGCCAAGAACCAAATCTCTAACCCCTTCAAAAGTCATACCACTGGTCCCCACTGAACTTGTAACAGCGGTTACTGTTCCAGACCAGCTATCAGGTAGTGAAGCTAGTAGCAGTGAAGCTTGAGTCTCGTTATCAAATTTAATTCCCACAGATGACAATCTGGACAGAATTGAATTTAGATTGTTAATGTGAATCGTAACAGAACTTTCCTCATTCATCCTTGTAGTGAATAACTCCCTCATCAAGAACACCTTGTTAGCCGCCAACGGTTTCTCATACATGTTCGTCAGAGCATCCATCATACCACGCGCCGTGGTTTCCTTCATGATGTTGAAAGCAACGCTCCTTTCCAACGACAACGTAATAACCGCCTTAGCTTTCTTGTCCTTTGAGTTCCACGCATCTTCAGCAGCTTTTTCCATTTTCTCCGGTTTGTCTCCAAGTACCACGTCCAAATCTTTCTGACATAACAATGCTTCTATTTGCATTTTCCACCAGCTAAAGTCAGAACCGTTGAACTTCTCGATTACAACCTTGTCTTCAGCCATTACGACAAACAAGAGACAAATATTTTATAGTACTTTTGTGTGACAGAACAGTACCCTTCAAAGTACCGAGATATCTTTAATACGATTAATAGAAATTAGTTTCTGATGTGGAAGATCAGACAAAACTGCAACCACAGAGCATACTCTAATTTCTAAAACTGAGACCTCATTCGAAACCCGAAGCTCTGATACCAGTTGTTAGGAATCGGACCGGGTACACGCAGCGGAAACACACTATCACACACACAAACACACGAAAATAAAGCAAGAAGAACACAAGGGTTTTTACGTGGTTCGGATTCAGTGCAAATCCTACGTCCACGGGCCGCAACTAGAGAAATCTTATTAATACTCACAAGATTACAATTTATAACTCTTGTTTTGAGCTCAAGTGGTGCATCTTGCTTCTCAACCAAAGCCTAGTATTTGTAGGCTTATGAGTGTGGAAAAAATCAATGTGAATCAAAGAAGAATTTGCATTCCAAAGGAGGCTACCAAACCTACCTTTGAAAAATCTTCACCTAACATTTTCATCTTTGAAATCGCCTCAATACAGCCTTTACTCACTCATAGAAAGGTTAAAAATCGATTGCATGCTCTTTAAGGGAAGGATAAGGTTTATTTATAAAGATCTTGCCCAATATAAGAATACATCGCATAGGATAGGTCTACCCGTCATGTGGAATAGCAACCCGCGTTTCAGTAATTATCCTTCTACGTTGTTCATGGCTTCCTGTGCACGTTGTGTTTGCTTGCAGATTGTCTATTTTTAGCTTCTTTTGGACACGTTATTTCACCAAGCGTTTGAACGAATGTTTTATGATATTTAAATGGTTTCTTCACTTCTACTCTGATTTTAAAATAAAAAATTTGGTCTTAAAATTTAAGACGTTACAATTTTCATCTTCATTTTAGCAATCTTGGTCTGGGATGGTATCGACTTCAGCTAACGCTTTGCAGTGCCTTGGAGTGTTATATGAAACACCCTTATCATTACAACATCTTTAGTGACTCTCGGGATAAGAAAATAGTCAGCAATTTCAAGAACGGACTGTAAATACTTATTAGCACCTTCAACATCTTTCCTGGTAAACGGGGTCTCTCTCAGCAGATGGGGGAATTGCCCATTTATCTCACAATGTATTTTAGAAGAAATCATGGGGCAAACCAGTGGTTCCCACATTCCTTCTCTTGTGCAACTCGTGTACTCAAGTGAAAAATTAGAAGGTTCATCATTAGTCTTTCTTGGTTTTCCTTGCTCAGCCTGTGAAACTCGCGTTCCGGTTTTGCAAATGGTGGGGTCAAGTCAAAGGTTGAGCTCATGGTCATGCACTAGCAGAAAGGATAGATAGAACAAGTTAAAGGAGATAAAACAAAAATAAAAACAAAACAAGAAGAGAAATCATATCTGTACGAAGCACGCGTCAGGTACATTGCTACACGCGTCACGTTTTTGAAACATAGTTTATATGCAACTAAATTTTAATTTTTCTTTAACAAAGCTCGTAAAAAGAATCAAAAAACAAACAATTAAGTTTAACAAACTATATAAAATCGTTCCCTAAAAACAACGCCAAAAACATGATGTGTAAAATACGGTTTTAAATTTATAAATGGAAACTCTTACACAACTAGGCAAATGTACGTGATCGTATTATACTACAGCTGGGGTAAGTCTGGGGTGTTGAAAACTTGGAGAACACCACAGGTATGATATAGTTCAATAAATCAAAATCGTCAACTAAACGATAAAAACAATACTTAAAAAGAATGGGGAATTGTTGGATTTTAAACTTATCAAGAAAACAATTTAAATTAACTAATAGACTAAAAGTAGTATTAAAACAAACAAGTTGGTAATTGGTTTGAAACAAATAATAATGAAGAGTCTCCACTTTTGATTACCCTCTATTGAGTATGATTGAATTCAATGGATATTTTCAAGTCATTTACAAATATCTAAAATGGTTAGATCTTTTGGTATAATAGCTAACCCTACAATTCTAAAGATGCTAATATATTGATCATATAATTAAAAAACTTTATTATTAGTCTTTTAACTCGTATTATGCAAGACTTAATCTTTCTAACCTTTTAATGGTCATAAGAAGTAATTAATCACACAAGATATATAGGTCATCACATGCAATTATCATACACATTAAAATTATTTTTTAATAACCCTACCCTATTGGTCCTTCACTAGTTATAACTATTCTATGATCAAGAAAAGTTATAAATCAAGCAAAATTTATTGTAATGATCATAAAATTATATAAACTCGGCAATAAGTTAGAAAGATCGCAACTTTAACACATATGGGAAAACGACTAAACAAAACATAATAAATTAAATATTTCAAATATCCAAACAAAGAACTCAATCGAACACTTTATGGTTCATCTCGTCTAAGTGAAAACTAGCGTTTTTAGCCCATAACTAACAGTAAAGAACAAGAAGAAAGCATAAGGAATGTATGAAACATCGTAGATTAAACCGAACGAATGCTTTTACTTTTAGATATTTAAAACCTTGCTTCAAACTCGACTTTTAGCTGTGTAATCGCCTCAATACAGCATTCAATCGCTCAGATAAACGTTAAAAACTGATTGCATGATCTCTAATGGAAGGATAAGGTCTATTTATAAAGATCTTGATCGACATAAGAACGCATCATGTAGGATAGGTCTACGCATCGCGTGGAATAGCAACCCGCGTATCAATAATTATTCTTTTACGCGGCAGTCGGCACGTGGCTTCCTGGACACGTCACATTGTTCTTGCAGATTGTCTATTTTCAGCTTCTTTTTCTTCAAAAGTGCATTGACTTCTGAAACATGTAAGTTCAAGTCATTAAGTATCTTTTATCTTATTTTCCAATCAAAATACAACTTAAAGAAATTTGATATCGCGTAAAATATATGTATAATAAGGGCGATATTAGTGGCTAATATAAATCTTTTGTGCATTTCATAAACTTTTATTTTGGAATATATTTTTTATCATCAAATGGGAAATTGGTTTAAAGTTGTAATGATTTGAACATCCTACTTGTGCATTCACTTAGGATGGGTTTTTGTAACACCCGACTTATTAACAAAAACACCCCAAAAAATTTTCATTTTTCAAACCAAATATTTTACAAATAAAAACATAAGTAAGGGGTATCAGTTAATATAATGCGAGTATAAGAGTATCACGAAGTACAATACATAAAATATTATACATTCTCTAAGCCGGGCTGTCACTTCACGATTCTAAGTCCTCAGTCACGGACTTTATCTTTTCCCTTCGCGGGATCACGCTCACCTGCAGGGACATATCAAATAAACGGTGAGCTATAAAGCCCAATGAGTAATCAAATTAAGAATAACATGTATAAGAATAAAATTCTCTATACAAGGTCAAATATGTATTATCACACAATACAAAATCAAATATGGCTCACGGTTTAGCCCGCTGTTGCCTTGGCTCACGGGTTAGCCCGCTGTTGCCTAAACTCACGGGTTAGCCCGCTGTTGTCTATATAAATTTAACTCATCAGAATAAACTGTGGCTCACGGGTTAGCCCGCTGTTGCCTAGACTCACGGGTTAACCCGCTGTTGTCTATATAACAGTTTACATATATATATTGACTCACAGTTCCGTTCTTGTCTATAACAGACTCACGGCTTATCTGGTCTTGTCGTATATCAAATCATATACTCTGTCAAAATTTGTCCCCAAAATCATTTCCACCTACAGCTGCTCTTTTAACAATTATCACACCGGATAACAGTGAGATTACTCACCTGAAGGTTTGCTACAACTAGCGTTTGTTGTTCCTTGCCTTGAAATGAGATCCGTAAGATTTTGTCCCGTACCTATAATTTCATTCATTTCACAATGATTATAGGTTAATATACCATTCTAATTGACTCTAATGCAATAGAGTTCAATACAATATCATTATAAACAATGCCTAGTTAATAAACTTTCCGTTTACTAACTTTTTATGAATTTTACTATTCATCGAGGCATTCGAATCGATCTACAGTGCCCCGAGGGGTCGAAAACTCAATATAAAAATTTTCCCAAACTTTTCAGACCATAACGAGCCTACGGTTCAAGTTTGAGCGAAATCGGACAAGCCAAGCAAAAGTTAGCATTTTTGGTTTCCTGTCTGGCCCTGCCTTGGAGGCGCACTGCGCCTAGGATAGGGCGCACTGCGCCCTGCGCCAGTGCTGCCTCCTGGGCAGTCGCGATTTATGCACTGTAGCTTGCAGTTTTGGTCCATTAAGTCCTTAATGCTGTTCTTAACCGTTTGGGGTTTCTTTCTAGGCTAAAACCTTACATTTTAACAAGGTTTTTAACCCTCAAAACACACTCAATCAATCATATGAAGAATTAGGGTTCTTAGTTCTAACAACCCCAAAACTTCAAATTCATCCAAAATAACAATCTACTTCCATTTTCTTGAGTTAAGCTCGTACTAGCATGACTTAATGGAGGTATTACATCAATTTTAACACCCAATCATAACTGTAATTGCAGTTTTTGAGTTCTACAAAACTCACCAAAAACAACTTAGTCAAGAGCTTGGAAACTTACCTCTAAACTTCCAATTATACTCTTGTAAATGCTATAATCCAATTTGCAAGTTCCAAGCCTTCAAGAACCTTCAATCCTCTGCAGAATTTCAGCCACAAGAACTCTCCCGTAACTCTCAAAATTCTGCACAAGTCATTTCTTTTATACCTCCAATATTTGCAATTTGGTCCTTGAAGTTGCATCTCTTAAACTTTTGCCACAATTTACAAATTAAATGACAAAAATCGAATTATTATAACATTTTAAGTCCAAGACTCAAATTATTATTACCAAACAAGTCCTTTTCTGTCAAAAAGACCAAATTACCCTTCTAAGGTAAAAATGACCAATTTGCCCTTTTTACAATAATTACATATTAAACATGTTTTGGCGTTACAGTTTTGACTTTGAGTGACACTTATGGATATCCAAAAATGTAACAAAACTAAAGGTGAAACGTGTGTGAGCTTCTATCTAGATAAGTCTTACTTGCATACGGTGGCTAGCTACCATTTGTCTCATTCGTAGGGTTACCTAGAATCTAACGTATGATGGGCATATGATATGATCTCACCATGGCCTCACATAAGGATAGTTTGGTGAGAAAAATGATCGACTCATACCCAAAGGTTAGTTGGACTTTTAGATATATTTAGGGATTAGGAGTAGTTGTATATGCATTAATTGCATCACTTCTTTTTATTATTGACCAATATTATGTTGTTGATCCCCACCTTATCGATTATTGACTTTACCATTTGATGTTTTATTCTCAATTTTGTATTGTTGAGCTTCATAAAATTTGGAGGATCAATCCTTGTGATTTTGGTGATTTGGGATAGGTGATTATAAAGGAGTATTTTGGAGTTTAAAGAAGATTTTATGGATTACTAATCCCAAAATCGCAAGGATTAGATCCTCCAAAATCTATAAATCTCCAAAAGACTCCATAAAATCTTTGAGGTTTAACACGGCGCCTCGAGTGTTTGGGCAATACGAGTCACATTTGATGAATTCCCCATATTATAATTTCTCGAGGTTACTGTAAACAAAATCTTTCCAACAACAACCCTTGCAGCCAAATCCACTTCAACAAAATATTCAACGAAATCCATCTCAACAGCCACAATGTCAACAAAATCTTTCCAACAACAACCCTTGCAGCCAAATCCACTCCAAAAACCACCCTTCAAACCAAATCCTTCTCAACAACCACCCGTTCAATCATATTAATAAGACAAAGTGTAGATAGCGGAAACTCAAAAGACTAAACAACCAAAGCGCAAAAAAGAAAGGCAAAAAAAAACACCATAACGCAAAAGGTCCTAAAAGTTGGACCGAAGACGAAGAAGTCGCATTAGTCGGTACTTGGGTTTCCATCTCAAGTATAACATTGCCGCAAACCACCAAACTCACGATGGTTTTTGGGAACAAGTTTGCATCGTTTCCATGCAACTATGGGCTTGGGAATTTATCGAAATAACGACGTCCCTACAAAAAATGGCGCAACATGAAAATAAATGTTACAAAATTCAATGGTATTTACAACAATATTTTCGTGCAATATAAAAGTGGAATGAATGATTTTGATATTTTCAATACGACGCTAGAACAATAGTCCTTACAAAAAATGGTGCAACATGAAAATAAATGTTACAAAATTCAATGGTATTTACAACAATATTTTCGTGCAATATAAAAGTGGAATGAATGATTTTGATATTTTCGATACGACGCTAGAACAATATCGGCACTAAATTGTTAGGAAAACTTTTACCCATATCAAAGCATACGAGGCTATGAAAAATGTCTTGATGTGTCACTTGCTCCGGTGGCTCTTTTGCAAACGGACAAATCACAAACGGTCTAAAACATCATAATCGAATGACTATACGTAACTTCGGACGCTCAAAACCCAATTGACATCAATAGTGATATCGACGAAATTCTAGCTGAAGAACCGCTTCGACGTCCGCTCGAATGAGATAAAGGAAAGCAAGTTGTATCGTCTTCGGAGAAAACCAAACGGAATCAAATAACTTGCAATATTTCAAGGAAATTTTTTACAACACCGGAAAATACAAAACAAAAGGTAGCTTTGAAATGTGCTAACAAATCTTTAACCGATATGCAAATCATTAACACTTTCAACAAATAATGTCGATGGTGAAGACATCGAACACACTTGCGATGAAAAAAAATGATTCTGAAAAAAATATAAAAATAATATGTGATTTTTAGCTTTCTTTCTTATGTCGTCTATTGTTATTTTCTAAATTAATGAAAAAAAATTATTTTTATTAATTTGTTAGTTTTTATTTAAATTATTTTGTACTAAATAATTAAATTGTGGTGTGAAAATTATTTTGGATTGATAAAAGAGATAGGTAACACATTGATAAGTGATATAAAAATTGTAATTACATTTGAAAAAAACCGAGAGCTTATGAGATGATGACACGATAAATGGAAAATGATATTTCCATTTGAAAATTTGATTCATTCACATTAAATATATGTTTATTAACTTATACGATTCATTCATATTAAATATATATTTATTAATTATACGATAGTTGTAAATATATTATAATGAATCAATTTTTTAATTGGAATTAATTATACTTCCTACGATAATAAATACACCGTAGCCTTGGGTGTTTATTGTAATGTAATCATAACTTCCTAGAAAAAACTATGCAAAATGACATGGACTTGTTTTATGGACGGTGCACCGCCTACTATAAGAAGAATATATTTCCAAAATAGAATCGCAATCTTTTTTTTTTTTCAAAAGAAAGGCCCATATTGTGGAACGGCCGATCAATTTGTCTTTATCCCATCTTTCTAGCTCAAAGATTCATCCAACTCATTAAACGAAAAGATCAAATTTGTTGACCAATCTCATTTTCCGCGAGTGTGAAACGAAAGATCCTCTCCCTTTCTTCCCTTTTGCCACCCAACTTCCTCCACGCCATATTATATATACACATTCCCACACCTGCAACTTTCAAAAATCAAAACAAAACAATGGCAAAGTCAAAAAACGGTGCTCTCCAACTCACAATCATATCCGCCGAAGCCCTTTCGCTCACCAAAACACGTCTCGTGAAGAAAAACACTTATGTCGTCATCAAAGTTGACTCCAACAATGACCAAATCACCACAATGGATACTGAAAACGGTTCTTATCCTTCATGGAATCAGAAGTTTTTGATAGACGTGCCCATGCATGTGAAAAGTTTCACGTTAGAAGTTCGTTGCAAGAATTTTTCCGGTGACCATATTGTCGGGTCAGCTAGGATTCCGATGTCAGATTTCGTTGGTGGCTATTTTCCGTGCAACTATTTGCAGTTTTTGAGTTATAGGTTGAGAGATAGATATGGTGAACGGAATGGTATAATTAATTTATCGGTTAAGATGATGTCTGCGAATTATACTGCTAGCAGTAGTATCCCGACGAGTTACTCCATGAAGACAACCGGGTGGAATTACGGGGCCACCATGGGTCAAAGATTAACTCATGGTGTAGTTGTCGGTATTCCTATTCAAAATAGATATTGAGCGTGGTAATATACTTGTTAGTAATGTTTTGGTTTATAAAATGGTTACGAGCAAGGGTGATCTTGGAAAATGATTGCTAGAATGGGTGAGATCAATGTGAGGTTATGTATATAGTCTCCATTAATATGTGTGGTGTTGGGAGTGTAAAAAAGAGAGGGTAGATTAAATGTCATTACATTAAACATGGGGTTTCTTTTCATGCAATTCAAGAGACTTATAGGACCCATCTTGGTCTTTTCACGATGGAAAATGTTTAGGGAATTATCAATTTCAGCTTGCTTCCGCTAGTACCAGAGGTTGTTCGTGAGGTATTGTGTCTTTTTTGGGACCTGAATGTGTTTTTTAAAGATCTATTGTGTACATAAATCATGCATGTTTATATCATAGCAGAGGAATAGATAGTTTCCAAGTTCAAGTGTTTCATGGTTAATGTTTATGCACCCTGATATTTGGTAACAAAAGAGCCATTTGAAGGTACTTATTGACTTTCATAAATCAAAAAAATGGTGAATATTTTATTTTAGGTGATTTAAATGTTGTTCATAATCATGTGGAGAGATATGGGACGAGTATCTGCAAAGTTTCATCGTATAGTTATACTGGTTTTATACTTCTATTAGTGATATATATGAATTTATTTAACATTGCTATGGGTGGGTACGCTTTAATTCGCATCAATAATATTAGGAATAAAATGGAAAAGTTGGATCGTTTTTTGGTGTCGGATGGTCTTTTGAATTTATTTCCCAATATCTCCTATTTGGCTCTAGGTAGAGTTTGGTCGGATCATAGACCGATTTTATTAAGGAATTTGATTATGGAGTTTAGGCCAATACTGTTTAATTATATAACACTTGGACCTTTTGTGAAGATTTTGACAAAGTGGTGAGTGAGGGGTTGGAAGAATTTGCTCAAGAGGATGGTGGAGATGCCTTTCTTCACTTTAAAAACCTTCTCAAACACGTAAAAGCTTGTGTTAAATAATGGAGAAAAAGGCATAAAAGCACTCATGTTGGGTCCAAGGAGGGAAATTTTGGTAAATTAAACGATCTTGATCTTATTTTTGACAATGGATTAGGCAATAACTCTTACAGTTGTATCTTTAAAACATTTGGGTTAGGGTGAGCAGCGGAACAGGGTACCTGCTTTTGGAACCGAAACCGCCGGTTCCGGAACCGGAACCGCTTAAGGCGGTTCCGGTTTCGGTTCCTAAAATGATTGAACCGCTCTAAGCGATTCCGGTTCCGGTTCTCATTTTTCTGGATTCCGGAACCGCTTAAGGCGGTTCCGGTTTCGGTTCCTAAAATGATTGAACCGCTCTAAGCGGTTCCGGTTCCGGTTCTCATTTTTCTGGAACGGGTACCCGCCGGGTACCCTGTATTTTAATATATATATATATATATATATATATATATATATATATATATATATATATATATATATATATATATATATATATATATATATATTAAAAATTAGATTAGGTTAGCATAATATACTATTTATTATAGGATCTTAATCATTCTTATATTTACAAATCAAAATCAATCTATCATTTGTCGTTTATAACTTACATTGTAACGAACTATATTCACTTTATCATGTGTAACTTTTTATAACTATTATTGAATTACATTACTTTGTAATTTGTAACTTCTATCGTAATGAATTAATCCTATTAGTTAGCTTTTGTTTCTATACATAGTATTTCTTTTTGTAACGAAAAAATTAAAAAAAGTTAACGTAACAGGGTACTCTGTTTCAGAACCGGAATCGCCGGTTCCGGTTCCGGTTCCAACTTTTCAGGAACCGCCGGTTCTGGTTTCGGTTTCGGTTCCAGCCAAATTAGACGGGTACCCGCCTATGCTCACCCCTAATTTGGGTGATATTGAACGACAAGAGTTCATGGATTTGGGTCAAAAGGTAAAAGTATAATAAGGGATGGAATGTGATGAAAATACTAAATTTTATCATGGCATTTTCAATTCTAAAAGACATCAAATGTTAGTGAAAGGCATTATGTGTGATTGTGGCTGGGTCGAGTCAAAGACGTTTTTTTAACTTTTTGTGAAACAATTCAAACCGAGAAGGGCCTTAGGGTGCTGAAACTTTGCCCGAGGTTCAAGCCTTTGGTGAATAATCAATGTCTTATGCTTGATTCAAAGTTTTAGATTAAAAAATTAAAGATGTTGTGTGGTCGTGTGGGAGTGATAAGGGGCCATAGTTGGATGGGTTTAATTTTGTTTTTGTTAAAAAGTATTGGGATGTTTTGAAGAATGACATTGTCTCGTTTGTATATGAGTTTGGCTTGCATGATCGAATCCCAGATGGTTGTAATGCCTCTTCCATCAATTTAATTCATATAGTGAACAATCCTATATTTGTGAAGGATTTTAGACCAATTAGTTTGATTGATCTTCGATGTTAGATTATTACCAAGTTACTTGTAAATAAATTGGTGAGAGTTGTCGACACTGTTGTTATTATCGAACAGTCGGCGCTCATCAAATCCCGTCAAATCCTTGATGGTCTGCTGACTGTTAATGAAATTGTGACATGGTATAAAAATAAAAGTTGAAGTTAATGATTTTATAAATTGACTTTGAATAAGCTTATCTGTCACTTGGGATTTCTTAATGAAAATTATAGATTTTATAGGATTTAGTCAGAACTGGATCAGGTGCATTACTGCTTGTCTTCAGTCAGATAGAGCTTTGATTGTAGTCAATGAAAGTCCTTCCAAGGATTTCAAGCTAGAGAGGTGTTTAATTAAGGGAGACTATTTATCTCCTTTATTGATTATTTTGATTATTGATGGCCTTCATATTGTGTTTGAGGATGTCATTGATACAGGTATGTTTCGTGCTATTGATGTAGGTGATAGTGGGATCAAGATGTATCATTTACTTTATGTTGATGATGCTCTTATTCTTGGCACTAGGATTGTGATAACATTGAGAATATGGTGTATATTCTGAATTTTTTTTTTGTTTCTGGGTGAAAATAAAATGTCACAAGTCCCGTCTTTTTGCCATTGGTGCTGACACTAAAGAGCAGGTTCAAAATTATGCGATGACCAAGGTCGTAAAAATCGTTTAATGGTAGCTTGGCGGTCGAGTGGAGTTAAGAGATTAATCGGATTAATCGGGGATTAGTGGGGGATTAATCGGAGACCCTAAATTATAAAGAAATTCATTTAAAACTATATAAATATAACAAAATAGCAAAGTTTGATTAATTTTATTCCGAGATACAGATCAAATATTATACATTTGTTTATTTTATTCTTTAATATTGATTTTTTTCAATTTTCTGAGTTATTAGAGAGTGTTTGTGACGTCATTTAAAAATTAAAAACATAATAATAATTAAAAAAATTAAAAAATGACCGCCAATACCGATTAATTGGCCGCCAATGTTGATGTTTGACCGATTTTTGCAGCAAACCGTCAAACTGACCGATTAGGCCTAATCGTAATCAGTTGAAGACCACCAAGCGACTAATCGCTGATTAATCGACCGCCAATACCGATTTCTGCAACACAGGCGATGACTATTTGGTGTGTTATGGCTACATTACCATTTGAGTATTTTGGGATCCTTGTCGATTTCATTATGTCTAGTGAGGTGGGATGGGAGAAAATTATTGATAAAATTCATTAACGTCTTAATAAATGGAAAGTGTCACTTCATTCTATTGGAGATCGGACTTTACTCCTCAAAACAATGTTGGATGTTGTCGGTATTTACTTTATTTTGGTGTTCAAAATATCGACAAAGGTGAATAATAAACTCGAGGCTTTGAGATCCCCTTTTTTAGGGAAGCCAATGATCGTAATCAAAAGATTAGTTAGGTGAAGTGGACTATCGTTACAACTTCTAAGGAGAATGAAGGGATCTAGAGGTGAGAGATACTTCTGTCATATTAGGTGAGTCATGTTGCATTTTTTTAAACTGGGTATATGTCAAAATTATATTACTTTTATGGTTATACATCTTTAAAATGTTTTGTATTAATGACGTTTTTGGCGTATCATGACTTAAAAGAATATTATTTGCAACAAATTATTAATATTTGGTTTTTATTCAATAATATGCATACTTGGAAAGTTTAAAAGAATTCTTTTATAAAACGTTTTATTTAGAACAAACGTCTTTTCCATTATGTGATATTATTGATTAAGAGGGATGAAATTATGATTTAAACGTTACAAGAATATATGTTGGATTATGTTCGGCAACACATGGTTACTCTACTGAAAGATTCGGTCGACGCGAAATATCTACATGGGTAGCGCCCATTTGATGTCTAGAATGACATCGGAGTTATAGTTAGGAGCTATGACTCGGGTGATAGGCATAGAGTCCGGAGGCACCACCTACTCCAGGACCGCACTCCCACCGATCCGGTGGATGCTGAAATAAGTCAAATGGTCAATAAAATTGCTTTGTGCTATTTCATTAATACCGGAAACCCCATCGAGGGTTATGAATGTTCTAACGGAAACCGCCAAGGGTTATGGATTCAAAGGAAAAGGTTGTGTGATCTACTACAATATAAAAATTGTTTATACTTAAATGGTTTTTTTAACGGAAACTCATACCATATGTTTATATTGTTGAAATTTATATTTGATCACGAATTTGATATATATTATTATTTTATAAACTCATGAGCTCATCCGGTAAAGCCTGGCCCCTTTTTATAAAAATGACATGTACCCAAGTTCGGGAGTTTTTGTGAGGACTAGCAAGGGTAAAGATAAGATTCCAAAGGCGGGTTGTAGACTTTTTGGAAGGAGAATATTTGTTGGAAGATAGTCTTATGAGGAAATAAAATAATATCAATGTTTGTAGGCTAGTTTAGCCAAATGAATTTTGCTTTCGAGAGCACACTCTGATATTTTAAATAAAGTTTTAGATCCTAGGCACGTACATGCTTATCTATTTAGTAGAATTCCTATATTTCACGAAATGAATGCGTGACATCCAAAAATAATGATGATGTTTTATTTATAATGCAAATGATTTGCAGGTGAAGTGTATTAAAGTGATTTTACGACCCTTCAGTTGGTATTGGGTAGCCTTCGACTTTGCTAAAGGTCAAGGGAGTTTGGGTTGCCATTATTAGGTATATTGATAATCTTCATCATATGTCATTCTTCCTCATTTAATTCCTAAAAGAAGGGTTGTTAATCGTAATTCTACCATGTTTTGGAAATACAATTGGCTTGGGGAAACCAACCTTACAACTTAGTTTCCAAGACTCTACTTTCTTAAGCTGATGGAGATGTTTCAGTTAAGGATTGTTGGGATTCGAAAATAGTGAGGGGTAGGGCTAAAGAACCAACTCATGGAGCTTTTTCTGCTTCGGGGAAAACCCAACGGAATCAAATAAGTTGCAATATTTCAAGGAAAATTTTGACGAACGCCTTAAAATAAAAAAGCAAAAAGTGGCTTTGAAGCGTAACCAACAAATCTCAATCGATATACAATTTTTTGGACTTTCGACAATATTTGTCTATGGTGAAAACATCGAACGACGCTTACGATGAAAATGGCGATTCTGTAAACTTTTGGTTTCTTATTTATGTTATGTCTTTTATTATAATTTCTTAAATTACTAAAATGTTTTATTATTTAATATTATGTTTTTTATTTGATTTATTTGTATTAAATAATTAAGATGAAGAACCCTTATTGAACGATAAAGAAATCATGATTATACACACCTCATGACAGAACATTTGAAATGACGAGCCTAAGTTTTGGATAGTTAACTTTATTTTTTGTGTAAATAAATAGTATTACTTTATTTTGAAGTAATATTATTTATATATCAAAATATAGAGTAAATAGAGGTGTGTTAAAAAAAATAATTTAAAAATAATGTAAATTTATTTATAGAGATAGGTTGGAGATGCTTTTCATGATATATTATGATCAATTTGTGAATGATGGACTTGTTTTATGAAGGGTTAAGGTTTAATTTGGACTTGGTCACTTAACTTTGTTTAAGACCTAAAAAGTCATCTAACTTTTTATTTATTTCCAAAATGATCACTATGACCGGTTATAACAGGTTATAGTGACCATTTTGGTCACTTAACTTTCTGGTTTGAGCTCATTTTGTCATTTAACTCTATTTAAGTTTTAAAAGGTCACCTAAATTTTTATTTATTTCCGAAATTGTCACTATGACCGGTTATAATAGGTCATAGTGACCATTTCGAAAATATATAAAATGTTAGATGACTTTTTAGAACTTAAACAGAGTTAAATGACCAAATAATCACAAATTAAAAAGTTAATTAACCAAATTCGATGTTAACTGTTTTATTAACCGTGTACCGTCTACTATAACAAAATACTTCCAAAATAGAATTTGCAATCTCTTTTTGTCAAAAGAAAGACATTGTAGAACGACCACAACTTGTGACTATCCCTTCTTTCTAACTATAAGATTCATTAAACTTAGAGTAAATTACAATTTTGGTCCCTGTGGTTGTCATGAAATTACACCGACACTCATCCTTTTCAAATCTCACATACAGGGTCTGTGGAAGCAAAAAAAATAACAAATTTGGTCCCTATGGTGCCCTTGTTCACATGAAAAGCTCAAACTGCCCTTTTCAATTTCTTTTTCTTTTTTTTTTTAATTTTTTGTATATTAAGTAATTAAAAAAAATTCAGTCCTCCCATTTCTCTCTCTCTCTCTAACCCGCTGATGAACTCCAACCTGACCGATCTTTCGCTGTTTGAAAATGATTTATGGGGAGGTATTCATGCTGAATTAGGGAAGAACAATCCTTTTCTGATTAATGTTAGATTAGGAGACAATAGTTTCTCTGGAGAATTACCTTCATAATTGTGCAGTGGTTTTCAGTTTGAGGTGTTCGGAATGGCAACAATTTCACAAGGCTGTTGCCAGATTACATAAGGAACTGCACCGGCCTACATCGAATCAGGCTGGATGAAAACGGCTTCCTTGGGACATTTCACAAACACTTGGTGTGTACCCAGATCTCACATACATAGACTTCAGTGGCAATCAGTTTACAGGTGAAATTAATCTCCAGTTTAGAAATTTACAAAACCTAATGAATCTAGATATGAGAAGGAATAGAATCTCCGGGAAAATTCCATCTGAGCTTGGAGACTTACAATTGTTAGGCGTTCTAAGACTCGAAGGTGTTGAGTGTGAAGCCACTATTGTGGTTTGTCAAAGTTGGTGAATGTGAAGAGTTTGAAAGTGTAGTTGGTGAAGGATTTTTTCAAATGGAGTTGACAACCCATTTTTGTTGAAGAAAAATTTCTTTTGTTCACATTGACTTATTACACACTCAAATGCATATATAAAAGATGCATTGGCTAGTTAGAAAATGCACCACACAACACCATGTAACACAGAGAGAGTGCAGAGTAGCACCAAGAAATAAAACTCCTTGTTACCCACCGTGGACGTAGGTCAGTTTTGGACCGAACCACGTTAAATTCTTGTGTTCTTAATTTGTGAGATGAGTGTGTGAGTTTCGTGTTCGTATGCTAAGTGTCTCGATCCTAACATGTGGTATCAGAGCTAAGGTTTCGACCATCGGAAGACCTCCAAATCGTCGTTCAAACGTTCGCCGGAATAGTAACCGAAGAAACCAGATCGCCGGAGAAGACGACACTGTAGCGCCGGAGTCTGCCGGAGAAGACGACACTGTAGCGCCGGAGAAGACGACACTGTAGCAGTTCAATGTAGCGGTTCCTATAGCAGTAATGTAGCAGATTTCCAGAAATTGCAAAACTGGTCCCTGAACATCAGGAAAATTGTAGTTTGGTCCCTGAACTTCGGGAAAATTGCGGTTTAGTCCCTGAACTTCAGGAAAATTGCAGTTTGGTCCCTCAACTTTGTCAAAGTCGCAAAACAGTCACTCAAACATTTGTTTTAGGCAGTTTAGCCAGAAAATAATTTGGGTGGGGATTATATTTTGCAAATAACGAGCCAAGAACAGTTGAATCAAAATTCTATTTAATCGGTGAAGAACAATTGAACTCAAAAGAAATTTAAAGAAATCGAAAACCAGTGCCAACAGCGTTTGTCGGGATTTATCGATTCAGTTTAAATTTTCAGTTTCTGATTCTCAGTTCGGTATTCCGCTGTAGTTTAAATAGGTTGATTATTTAACAGAGTTCAGAAGAACAGTCGTTAAGTTCAGACAAGGCTTCATTTAGTGAAGATTGAAAAGTTGGTGGAAGACGCAGATTAAGGCTTTATGTGTCAGAAAGTTCAAGATGTGGTATTGGTAAACGGAGAAAATTAGAGAATTACAGAAGATCAGACGTTCAGACAAATCCAGCGATGATCAGAGTTTCAGGGGTTCAAGAACAGATCATCGGATGAACAGATCAAGAAATTAAGAGAAAATCCGTTTTCGGAAGATCCAGCAGTGATTAGAAAGTCAGCAGACTTAGGTGTAATCACGGGATCAGAAAGTTCGGTGTTATTCATGACGTTGAGGTGTGGACATTCTTTAGAGTCGATGTCCAAATAGAGGAAATTCTGCTTCTGAGAATGTGTCTGGGTTTGATGCATTGGGACTCAGTGGAAGGCAGTGAAGACTCTTGGGTCAAGAATTCTGGTGCTTCATTTCACACTACCCACAACAGTGAAGCACTGCAGAATCTGAAAGTTGGACACTTTGGAAAGGTAAGACTTGTGAACGATAAATGTTCGCTGTATATGGTCGGATTACCATCTGAGGGAGTGACCGTCCCAGTTCAGAAGAGAAACAAAGTCCGGTTCACAGAATCTCATGGGCAGAAGAGGGTGACCTTTTGCAAGTAGGAAGCCTAGAGCTACAAGGAAGATTCAGGTTGAACGAGCATGGAAAGGTTCAGAAAAATCAGTCGAAAGATATTGTGGCAATAAGAGCACAGAGTATTGTTTCAGTTGTAGGGTTTTGCAACAGTGGGAGCATAGGTCGTGTTTCAATCATAGGTCCAGGACGACAGTGGATTTAGAACCAGTTTTCAGCTGTAAAAGTCTCTCCGATTTTTATAACTTGCTAAATATGGAGAGTGTTGTTGTTTGTTCTCAGATTGTTCCAGGATTTGGTAATTCGTTTTCAGTGGGAGACGATAGGGACAGAGAACGGGTCAAGGGCAGTTTAAGTCATGACGAACATAGTTGAAACTCTTGGGAGTTTTAACGGGCCTTTCAGGTTAATTGATGAGAAGGTCGGGGTAACTAAGAAGGAGTTTACGTAAATACAGATGCATAGTTGAAGCACAGGTGAAGATTGTTTCGTGGCTTCAAGTGGGAGATTGTTGAGTGTGAAGCCACTCTTGTGGTTTGTCAAAGTTGGTGAATGTGAAGAGTTTTAAAGTGTAGTTGGTGAAGGATTTTTTCAAATGGAGTTAGCAGCCCATTTTTGTTGAAGAAAAATTTCTTTTGTTCACATTGACTTATTACACACTCAAATGCATATATAAAGGATGCATTAGCTAGTTAGAAAATGCACCACACAACACCATGTTACACACAGAGAGTGCAGAGTAGCACCAAGAAATAAAACTCCTTGTTACCCACCGTGGACGTAGGTCAGTTTTGGACCGAACCACGTTAAATTCTTGTCTTCTTAATTTGTGAGCTGAGTGTGTGAGTTTCGTGTTCGTATGCTAAGTGTCTCGATCCTAACAAGTGGTATCAGAGCTAAGGTTTGGCTCCAGAGGGTGATTTTCAGTTTTTGGTTGAAATTTTTTTTCAACAAAAACAATTTTGGTGTACGCCGTTGGAAAGGTCTCGTTCCAACGATTCCGAAAATATAATTTTTGGATTTTTTTTCGACCATCGGAAGACCTCCAAATCGTCGTTCAAACGTTCGCCGGAATAGTGACCGAAGAAACCAGATCGCCGGAGAAGACGACACTGTAGCGCCGGAGTCTGCCGGAGAAGACGACACTGTAGCGCCGGAGAAGACGACACTGTAGCAGTTCAATGTAGCGGTTCCTATAGCAGTAATGTAGCAGATTTCCAGAAATTGCAAAACTGGTCCCTGAACATCAGGAAAATTGTAGTTTGGTCCCTGAACTTCGGGAAAATTGCGGTTTAGTCCCTGAACTTCAGGAAAATTGCAGTTTGGTCCCTCAACTTTGTCAAAGTCGCAAAACAGTCACTCAAACATTTGTTTTAGGCAGTTTAGCCAGAAAATAATTTGGGTGGGGATTATATTTTGCAAATAACGAGCCAAGAACAGTTGAATTAAAATTCTATTTAATCGGTGAAGAACAATTGAACTCAAAAGAAATTTAAAGAAATCGAAAACAGTGCCAACAGCGTTTGTCGGGTTTTATCGATTCAGTTTAAATTTTCAGTTTCTGATTCTCAGTTCGGTATTCCGCTGTAGTTTAAATAGGTTGATTATTTAACAGAGTTCAGAAGAACAGTCGTTAAGCTCAGACAAGGCTTCGTTTAGTGAAGATTGAAAAGTTGGTGGAAGACGCAGATTAAGGCTTTATGTGTCAGAAAGTTCAAGATGTGGTATTGGTAAACGGAGAAAATTAGAGAATTACAGAAGATCAGACGTTCAGACAAATCCAGCGATGATCAGAGTTTCAGGGGTTCAAGAACAGATCATCGGATGAACAGGTCAAGAAATTAAGAGAAAATCCGTTTTCGGAAGATCCAGCAGTGATTAGAAAGTCAGCAGACTTAGGTGTAATCACGGGATCAGAAAGTTCGGTGTTATTCATGACGTTGAGGTGTGGACATTCTTTAGAGTCGATGTCCAAATAGAGGAAATTCTGCTTCTGAGAATGTGTCTGGGTTTGATGCATTGGGACTCAGTGGAAGGCAGTGAAGACTCTTGGGTCAAGAATTCTGGTGCTTCATTTCACACTACCCACAGCAGTGAAGCACTGCAGAATCTGAAAGTTGGAGACTTTGGAAAGGTAAGACTTGTGAACGATAAATGTTCGCTGTATATGGTCGGATTACCATCTGAGGGAGTGACCGTCCCAGTTCAGAAGAGAAACAAAGTCCGGTTCACAGAATCTCATGGGCAGAAGAGGGTGACCTTTTGCAAGTAGGAAGCCTAGAGCTACAAGGAAGATTCAGGTTGAACGAGCATGGAAAGGTTCAGAAAAATCAGTCGAAAGATATTGTGGCAATAAGAGCACAGATTATTGTTTCAGTTGTAGGGTTTTGCAACAGTGGGAGCATAGGTCGTGTTTCAATCATAGGTCCAGGACGACAGTGGATTTAGAACCAGTTTTCAGCTGTAAAAGTCTCTCCGATTTTTATAACTTGCTAAATATGGAGAGTGTTGTTGTTTGTTCTAAGATTGTTCCAGGATTTGGTAATTCGTTTTCAGTGGGAGACGATAGGGACAGAGAACGGGTCAAGGGCAGTTTAAGTCATGACGAACATAGTTGAAACTCTTGGGAGTTTTAACGGGCCTTTCAGGTTAATTGATGAGAAGGTCGGGGTAACTAAGAAGGAGTTTACGTAAATACAGATGCATAGTTGAAGCACAGGTGAAGATTGTTTCGTGGCTTCAAGTGGGAGATTGTTGAGTGTGAAGCCACTCTTGTGGTTTGTCAAAGTTAGTGAATGTGAAGAGTTTTAAAGTGTAGTTGGTGAAGGATTTTTTCAAATGGAGTTAGCAGCCCATTTTTGTTGAAGAAAAATTTCTTTTGTTCACATTGACTTATTACACACTCAAATGCATATATAAAGGATGCATTGGCTAGTTAGAAAATGCACCACACAACACCATGTTACACAGAGAGAGTGCAGAGTAGCACCAAGAAATAAAACTCCTTGTTACCCACCGTGGACGTAGGTCAGTTTTGGACCAAACCACGTTAAATTCTTGTGTTCTTAATTTGTGAGCTGAGTGTGTGAGTTTCGTGTTCGTATGCTAAGTGTCTCGATCCTAACAGAAGGTAACCAACTTACCGGCGAAATCCCTACTGAATTGAGTAAATTAAATGATTTGTTCAATCTCGATCTCAGAAACAATCATTTGAGTGGACAAATCCCTCCAACCTTCGGCAAATTAACCAGCCTCGCAGCTCTTGATTTATCTGCGAACAATCTGAATGGAAGCATACCAATAACAATATGAAATTGTGTAAGCTTAACAAGCTTGAACTTGAGCAGCATCGTCCTCTTAAGACCTCTGTACATTATTCTAATCACCTCTTTCATCTCTTCGACTTTGCAAACTGAAATTTAAGGGAGAATCTCGAGCAACGAAGTGTAGTTATCAGTCGGCCATGCTGCCTCGTATTCTTTTGAGAGATATATAGTGATTAGGTAACGAGTTCCGACGACATTAACGTTGACGTATTGGTAGAAAGCATGGGTGAGTGACGGAAGATAAATCATCGCCACTTTTGCCACGATCTAAACGGTGATTAATGGCTTGTCTGCGTGATCAGAATCTATGGCGCTAACGACGGAGGTGGAGAAAATTGCAGCGGAGAAGAAGAAACCACCACCTACCATTGAACACACATTGGAGGAAGATGAGGAAATCGTGAACATGGTGGTCGCTTCCCTCATACGCCGTTTCACAGAGAGAGAGAGAGAGAGAGAGAGAGAGAGAGAGAGAGAGAGAGAGAGAGAGAGAGAGAGAGAGAGAGAGAGAGAGACGTAGTAGGGTAGGGTTAGGGGTGGGGTTGAATTTTTCTTTTTTTTTAATTATCAAAATAATAATTCCTCAAAAGAAAAAGAACTTAAAAAGGGTATAGTGGTCTTTTTACCAGACCAAGGGACCAAAAATGTAAGATTTTGGCCACCACTGGGACCTTGGATGTGGGATTTCAAAAGGATGACTCCCAGTGTAATTTCATGTCAACCACAGGGACCAAAATTGTAATTTACTCTTAAACTTATTAAACGAAAAGATCAAATTTGTCGACAAATCACATGTTCCGGGAGTATGACCGGAAAGATCCTCTCCCTTTCTTTCCTTTTGCCACCCAACTTCCTCCACGTCACATATATATACACATTCCCACCCCTACAACTCTCAAAAATCAAATCAAAACAATGGCTAAGTCAAAAAAACGGTGCTCTCCAACTCACAATCATATCCGCCGAAGACCTTTCGCTCACCAAAACACATCTTGTGAAGAAAAACACTTACGTCGTCATCAAAGTCGACTCCAACAACGACCAAATCACCACAATGGATACTCAAAACGGCTCTTATCCTTCATGGAATGAGAAGTTTTTGATAGACGTGCCCATGCATGTGAAAAGTTTCACGTTAGAAGTTCGTTGCAAGAATTTTTCCGGTCACCATGTTGTCGGGTCAGCTAGGGTTCCGATGTCGGATTTCATTGGTGGCTATTTTCCGTGCAACTATTTGCAGTTTTTGAGTTATAGGTTGAGAGATAGATATGATGAACGGAATGGGATAATTAATTTATCGGTTAAAATGATGCCGGCGAATAATACTGCTAGCAGTAGTATCCCGACGACTTACTCCATGAAGACAATTGGGTGGAATTACAGGGCCACCATGGGTCAAAAATTAACATATGGAGTGGTTGTCAGTGTTCCTATTCATAGATATTGAGCGTGGTAATAATATACTTGTTAGTAGATCTATAGCAACATTAGAATATATATTCTTTATTCATTACATTGCTATTATATGAACCATATTCAGATAATATTAAGGACTTTAAATGTTATAGTAAAGCGACTAGTTAGAAGTTAAGATGAACTTCCTAAGTTGGAAATGTTTATAAAATCATTTGGGAAATATTAGGATAAGGGACCAAGGTTGTCAAACTTGCTCAACTCGATTGTGACTTTCACTAAACTTAAGATTTAATCTTTAAGTAAATTCAAATTTATTGGTTTAAAATGAAAACCATATGTTGTGTACTTATGTAGACTAATGTATGTCATTTGTGAAAAATCAAGTATGAAGGATCAAAAGTGACACGTTTGATAAAATTGTGATTGACCACGTATTGACTTAGTTGGGACTAGAAATATTTTATAACTTTCAGTTAAAAGTAATAGAAATTGTTAGAGTTATTTATGGTTAAATAATGAAGACTTGATAAGTGAGGGTCATTAACCCAAAGATTACAACATATTGGCTCTTCCCTCCTACCCCTTTCTCATTAGAACGACCAACGTGTTGAGATAAAATTGTCAAGGGTGATTGTGAGGATTCCATGGAGTTTTTGAAGTGTTGAACGAAGAATTGGTGAAGGAATTAACTTAGAACACCATTGGATATTCCTTGAAAGTATATCCTCGTCATCTTCTCCACTAAAACAACCTAGGGGTTGATGATTTAATCCATATCCGAATTTTCTAGATAGAATTGACATTTTACATGAGTTTCTAGATATTTTTCTTCATTTCTTAATTGTTATAGCTTCAATATTGTTTTACACTACATGAATGTGGATATTAGTGATGTTTCAAGTTTCCAGTCCCCATCAATGGGGGAATTCGAATCATTACTCCATCCTATGAGTTGAATACTTGAATCAACCTTGATTTGAGTGTTTATGACTCATTTGGATTCAAACAATCAATTGTTGGTGTTAATCACAACTTATTAATCTAATGGGGTTCTGCTATAACTTATATAAGTTTTTGATGTGTTTTATGTTAGGATATAACAAAACAAGTTAGGCACTTCCGAAAAACGATAAACGATTCCGGTAAAACACGCGGAAATAAAATGGAGAATAACGGCAAACCAAGAAAAACTGTAAATCGAAACACAATATTTAACGTGGTTCGGTCACGGGATCACGACCTACGTCCACGGGCGAACGAGAGAGAGAGGGTTTTATTAACACCAAGAAATTACAATCATACAAGGCTAAACTGCACTTGTAGTCTGACCACTCACAAGAAAATATCACTCGCACTTTTGGCTGCCAAACTGGACTCTGCACAAAAGGCTATCTCACAAAATCGTGATATATCTATCTATGTGTTTGTGTTTCTTTGTATTTGTGTTTTTGTGGTGCATTGGTTTGCTTCTCAAAGCCTTGTATTTATAGGCATGTGAGCTAATGTGAAAGTGAAGTATGAAATCAAAGAAAAAAAAGACATGCATGAGAAGTAGCCATTTGCTTCCTCCTTTGATGATTTTCAAAGCATTCACATTTAACAATCTCCCACTTGAATGTTTGAACAACTTAGTCTGTCGTCCAATTCTTGCAATGGTTTTCCAATCTCTCTCGTTCCTGCCATCCCTCCTTTTCAAACTTCTAGAAGGCCAGTTGAAGTCATACAAAACTTCAACTTGTCTGTGGTAACCACCTTGGTGAACATATCTGCTGGATTCTTCGTTCCAAGGATTTTCTTCAGATTCAAAGTTCCATCATTGATTAACTCTCGAATGAAATGGTACCTCATCTGAATGTGTTTCGTTCTACTATGAAACACCGGATTCTTTGCCAGGTGAACTGCACTCTGGTTGTCACAATGCAGTACACAATCCTCCTGTTGCATTCCAAGTTCTGATAGGAAGTTCTTCAACCATATAAGCTCCTTGGCTGCTTCTGCAATAGCCATGTACTCTGCTTCTGTGGTTGAAAGAGCAACACTCTTCTGTAACCTGGACATCCAACTGATTGCCGTACCTCCGATTGTGAACACATAACCTGTTGTGCTCTTACCCGAATCCACACATCCACCCAAATCTGCATCGGCAAACCCTTCTAAGACTACCCCCTTTCTCCTGAAACATAGGGCAATCTCAGCTGTTCCTTTCAAGTAGCGTAACAGCCACTTTACTCCTTCCCAATGCTCTTTTCCTGGATTTGACATGAACCTGCTAACAACTCCCACTGCATGAGCAATATCTGGTCTTGTGCATACCATTGCATACATCAAACTACCAACTGCAGATGCATAAAGAACTTTAGCCATCTGTTCTCTGTCTTCTTCCGTCTTTGGGGATTGCTTCTTTGAGAGTTTTAACTGACTTCCCAAAGGTGTACTTCTGGCCTTGGCATCTGCCATGCTGAACTTTTCTAAAACTTTCTTGATGTACTTTGTTTGCGAAAGTTTTAATGTACCGGTAACTCTGTTCCTGGCTATGCTCATGCCCAATATCTGCTTAGCAGCCCCTAGGTCCTTCATCTCGAACTCTCTGGACAAATGCTTCTTAAGCTTGTTGATCTCCTGCATGTCGGATCCAGCTATCAACATGTCATCAACATACAATAACAGGATGATGTAAGAGGAGCTGAATTTCTTCAAGTAACAGCAGTGATCCATCTCACATCTGCGATACCCACTCCTTTGCATGAAGCTATCAAACTTCAAGTACCACTGTCTTGGAGCCTGCTTCAATCCATACAGACTTTTCTTCAGTTTACACACCAGATTTTCCTTACCGACTATAGGAAAACCTTCTGGTTGTACCATGTAGATGTCTTCTTCCAGGTCGCCATGGAGAAAAGCTGTTTTCACATCTAGCTGTTCTAGATGGAGATCTTCAGAGGCTACAATACCCAAGACCATTCTGATTGTAGTCATCTTCACAACTGGAGAGAAGATCTCATTATAATCGACTCCTCTTTTCTGTTGGAACCCCTTGACCACTAATCGTGCCTTGTATCTTTTACTGCCATCAATCTCATCCTTTACCCGAAACACCCACTTGTTCTGCAGTGCTTTCTTCCCTGCTGGGAGCTTGACTAAGGACCAAGTATGGTTCTTGTCAAGTGAGCTCAATTCGTCTTCCATAGCCTTCTTCCACTGTATGGAATCTTTCATCCTTAAGGCCTCTGGATAAGACTCAGGTTCACCATTCTCTGTCAGCAATAAGTAATTTGCTGAAGGAGAATACCTGATTGGAGGTCTTCGTACTCTAGCGGATCTACGAACAATAGGAGTTGAGGTCTCTGCATCATCTGCAACCCCGTCTTCGGAACTACTGTCATCTGTGCTCCCACTATCTCCATATACATCAGAGCTCCCACTGCTTCCTGAACTTTCACCTATCTCTGGAGTACTGATAGGTTTCACAACGTCATCTTCAGAGATCTCTTCAAACTCAACTTGATTTTCTGCTTTCTCTGGTTGTTTGTTTCTGCCTGAGCTCTCTGCAAGTTCATCTTTATATAGGACCTTCTCGTTGAACACCACATCCCGGCTTCTGATAACCCTTTTATTTTGGTTATCCCAGAAACGGTACCCCATGTCGCCCAACCCATAGCCTATAAAAGTGCATTTCCTTGCTTTTGCCTCTAGCTTGTCTCTCTCTGAGTCTTTAACTTTGACATAAGAGACACAACCGAAAACTTTCAAGTGTTTGAGTGTAATCTCACGACCTTGCCATTCCTCTTCTGGAATCTTGAACCCTATGGGGACTGAGGGTCCTCTGTTGATTAAATACGCAGCTGTGTTGACCGCATCTGCCCAGAACATCTTGGGTAAACCTGCATGCAGTCTCATGCTCTTAGCCCTTTCGTTCAATGTACGGTTCATCCTCTCAGCTACTCCATTTTGCTGAGGTGTCTCTGGAACCGTCTTCTGCATTCTGATTCCCTGGTCAGCACAGTAATCAACAAATTCTTTACTACTGTATTCGCCCCCATTGTCTGATCTGAAACACTTGATCTTCAAGTCTGTTTCATTTTCCACAGTAGCTTTCCATTTCTTGAAAGTGCTGAAAACTTCAAACTTATGCTTCAAGAAATAAACCCAAACCTTCCTTGTGCAATCGTCTATGAACGTGACATAGTATCGGGATCCTCCCACTGAAGAAACTGAAGTGGGACCGTAGACATCTGAATGAACTAGCTCCAGCTTCACAGACTTGGGCTGATGACCCACCTTCTTAAAAGTGACTTTCTTCTGTTTGCCAAGAACACATGGCTCACAGAAATCGACTTTCACGGTCTTTAGCTCTGGTATTCTTCCTTTGGAGGCTAGCATCTTCATTCCCTTCTCACTCATATGCCCAAGTCTTTGGTGCCATAGAGTGGATGCCCCAACTTCTTCAACAGCGTGTGCTTCGGCATCAGAAACTTCCACCATATAAAGTGTACCCCGCTTCTGTCCTCTAGCAACAACTAAATTCCCCTTTGTCACCTTCCACTGATGATCACCAAATGTAATATGGTGACCTTCATCATCAAGCTGCCCCACGGATATTAACATCCTCTTCAAGTCAGGAATGAACTTGACATTCTTCAAAGTCCAATCTGTTCCTAAAGTTGTCTTGAGGACCACATCCCCAACACCTGTAATATCCAGGCTCTTGTTGTCTGCTAGTCTGACCTTTCCTTTGTACTGCCGGAAATTCTGCATTACTTCTCTCGAATGACTAGCATGGAACGACGCACCAGAATCCATGATCCAGGATTCTGTTGAGTTTTCAACACAGCAAATGAGAGCATCATCTTCAATGTTAAGGGATATAACACAACTAGGCAAGTGTACCTAATTTGTGATAATTTAGCTTTGGAAAGTGAGGGTTTGTCGAACCCAAGGAAAACGGGTATGATTCAAGTTAAGAAAACTCAATTATCAGTTACTCTAAAATAGCAATTAGAAAAAGGGAATTGTCTTTTATTTTGAAACGAGAGGTATTTAATAATAAAAGCAAGTGATTTGGAAATAAGCTACGTAAAGATATTTAGATACGATTGCATTTAACAGTTATGGTTGATTACTATAAAGTGCAATACATATTTGTAAACCCCATTTTTATTTTATTATTTATTTATTTAATTGTGTATAAAAAAATACTATTTTAGGAAAAACGATTAAATAAATTATTATATGTTATAGAAATAATAATAATAATAATAACAAAAAAGTTATATATATATATATATATATATATATATATATATATATATATATATATATATATATATATATATATATATATATATATATTCTATGAGTAAATTGTAGTTGAAGGATAGATTTATCATCAAACCAAACTTAGAATGTTAGTTTAATTATGCATTGAGTTAATATTATTATTATTATGACAAAGTAGAGGGGGCATTTTTTACAAACCTCCGTAGTTGCATGAAGAGAACCACATGGGACGAGAGCTTAAGGTCATGACTTTGTTTATCCCCCATGGAACTCACATCTCATTAGATCCTAAGGAAACCCCTCCCAATATTGAATTAACGTCATCATCATCAAGCCTATACCCATTCATGGTTTGTGTGGTGAAACACCCGGTTTCCTATCTCCGAAATACACCAATAAAAATCTTACAATAACCACAAAGGGTTATGGTGTAATCAAAGTTAAGCAACAGAAGCACAAGTAGTTATCAAAAGAACAAGTATTTATACAAACATGTCCCATATACCGGGTTACAATAGACCATTCTTACAAAATTCATACATAAGTCTCAAAAGATTGATTTATAGATTATACAAAACCCATAAGTCTAGTCCCAAAGTCATGTCATTTTATCCCTCTGCAACCTTCTTTCCCCTGTCACCTATTACACATTCAACACAAACAATATCTATGAGCTAAGTAAGCTCAGTGAGAAAATATACAAGTTTTCTTGACCAAACATAAGTTTTTCCAACAAATATCACAATACCCAATAACTAATGTAAACTCATTTCATCTCATTCTCTTTGACTATCTCAGTCAAAGAGCATGTTTATTCACGATATATACTCATTTGTATTCAACAAGAAATTCTCAATCTCGTATATCTCATACTAATTGGTTATCTCAACCAATTTGAACATTAATAATACAATTACATTTTTACTTCAATCATACAAATGAATTAGAACTACTCACCTGTTATCTGTTCAGTTTGTGGTCCACCCGTGCCTCGCGTATCTCCTTCCCTCCTATACGTACCCGCTGTAAAATGACATCATAAATCATATCCCAAACATTCTCAAACATCTCAATGATATTTAACTCATAAGATTAAGAAATCAACAGCTAACAATGACCACAAACAGTAGATAGTATATACTATCAAACCAAACCTCCAATTTCTCGGGTTTTATCAATTTAACCGTTAAAACTTCACAATAAGCACAACAAAGACTCAATACAACATATATTAACCATCTACTAACAACACACAAGCTAAAACAAAGCATGATTTCAGATTTGTAAATCTAGGGTTTGAAACCCAAAAACTCAAAATCACTAACCTCAGAAATTAAGAACCCAAGAACACGTTTCGAGTGTTAAATCTGACTTCTCTAAACTTCTCTATGCAATACCCCTGACCAATTTGACAAAAATTCGCACCTGGAGCTCTAAAAATTGTCTAGAGAGATTTTTGGTTCGAAATGGGCGAAATAAGGTTTTGCTGTCAAATATATCCCACTTACGAACCACGGCGCGGCCTCTTAAAAACCGCGGCGCGCTATAATAACACGACCCGTGCCTCCGAAAACCCGACCCGTGTAAGTTACGGTATGGCTTTAGTAATAAAAACTCGACCCGTGCTTATAAAGCACGACCCACTTACGAGAGACCGCGACGCGGCCTCTTAAAAACCGCGGCGCGCTACCAAAACACGACCCTTGCTTATAAAGCACGACCCGTGTAACTTACTTCAGGCCCAAAACAATCACAAAAGTCTCCTACACGACCCGTGCAACCCCAACACGACCCGTGTGACCTCTTTTGACATTTTTAAAAGTTTAAACCCTTCCCGAATGGACTTCTAACCATCCTAACTCATTTAACAACCTAACAAAATCTTATTTACACTAAGATCAATTCAAATTTACTTACCAAAAGTATTACGGCGTTACAAGTTATCTACCCCTTCAAAAGATTCCGTCCTCGGAATCTCTTGAAATAAAAGAGGGTATTTAGATCGCATCTCTTCCTCGGGTTCCCATGTGACATATGTGCCTCGATGATGTCTCCATTGCACTTTCACTATCCCGATCTCTTTATTACGCAATTTCTTGAACTTTCTATCTAGAATTTCCTCCAGTTGTTCTTGATACTGTAACTTATTATCTAATCGTACCTCCGCCAAGGAAACTCGTGCAGACTCGTCATGTAAAGTCTTACGGAGATGTGATATATGAAACACGTTATGGATTCCTCGTAATTCGTCAGGAAGTTCGAGTTTATAAGCTACCGCTCCCACTCGTTGTATTATACGGAAAGGTCTGATAAATCGTGGACTCAATTTGCCTCGCTTACCAAATCGGATAATCCCTTTCCAAGGAGATACTTTTAACATTACCATATCTCCAACTTGAAATTCTAGTGGTTTCCTTCGTTTATCTGCATACTGCTTTTGACGTTGTTGGGCAACTCTCATGTGCTCACGAATGCTTTTAAGCTTCGTCTCAGTCTCTGTGATTATTTCAGGACCAGCTATTGGCTTTTCTCCTTCCTCTGACCAACATGTCGGTGTTCTACACATTGACCTATATAACGCCTCAAAGGGTGCCTTTTGGATGCTGGAATGATATGAATTGTTATCTGTAAATTCAGCCAAAGGCAAATGATCATCCCAGCTACCTCCAAAATCAATCACCAAAGCTCTAAGCAAATCTTCCAAAGTCTGTATAGTTCTCTCTGTTTGCCCATCAGTCTGCGGATGATAAGCCGTACTCATCAAGGCTTTGGTTCCCAAGTGTTTTTGAAAACTTTGCCAAAAATATGACGTAAAACGACTATCACGATCGGAGACTATCGAGGTGAGCACCCCGTGCAATCTCATTACTTCTCTAATATAAATCCCTGCTAGTTTGGACACTTGATAATCTTCTCGTATAGGAATGAGCTGTGCTGATTTGGTCAGCCTATCCAGAATCACCTAAATGGAATCGAACCCTCGCGGAGTTCGAGGTAATTTAGTAATAAAGTACATAGAAATCTCATCCCACTTTTTCATCGGTATCGGTAGTGGCTGCACTGACCCATACGGTCTCTGATGATTTGCCTTAACTTGTAAACAAGTCAGGCACTTCTCCACATATCTCCCTACATCACGTTTCATTCCCGGCCACCAGTAAAACGGCTTTAGACTTCTATACATCTTTGTACTACCTGGATGGATTGAATACCATGTATAATGTGCATCTTCAAGTAACAGCTGTCTCGTTACTCCGTGTCTTGGAACCCACACTCGTCCCTAAAAAGTCTTCACTCCTTGTGCATTTGTAACTAATTTATCTATATAGCCAACCATTCTTTCACTTTTCATATCATTGGCTTCTTTCTAGGCACGTTGAATCATCTTTGGTAATTTACTAACCACTCCCATTCGAGCTGAAACGATTCGAATACGTGGTTCTTTTCGACTTAACACGTCTGCTACTACGTTTGCTTTACCAGGATGGTAAAGTATTTCACATTCGT
Source organism: Cichorium intybus (assembly GCA_023525715.1). NCBI lineage: Eukaryota > Viridiplantae > Streptophyta > Magnoliopsida > Asterales > Asteraceae > Cichorium > Cichorium intybus. The sequence goes on along the minus strand of CM042016.1, from coordinate 109,919,772 downwards.
AATCTTTTAAAAGATCAATACATATTCGTTGTCTCATATTCAACTCTTTTTGGTCAAACAGATACTTTAAACTCTTGTGATCTTAATATACCTAGAACTTTACACCATAAAGATAATGTCGCCAAATCTTCAGTGCAAAAACAATGGCGGCTAACTCCAGATCATGCACAGGATACGCTTTCTCATGAGACTTCAATTGTCGATATGCATATGCAATGACTCGCTCCCTTTGCATTAGTACACATCCAAGACCAATTTGTGAAGCATCGGTAAAAAAACAAAGTCTTATCCACCTTGAGGTAGTGCCAACACCGGGGCTTCACATAATGCACGCCTCAATCTCTCAAAGGCTTCTTGTTGTACTTCGGTCCAGATAAATTTCTCTGTCTTTCTGGTTAGTTTCGTTAGAGGTAATGCAATGCTCGAAAATTTCTCAACAAATCGTCTATAGTATCCGGCTAATCCCAAGAAGCTCCAAACCTCAGTCGGATTCTTGGGTGGTGCCCAACTCATCACCGCTTCTATCTTGGCAGGGTCTACTTTGACGCCTTCTCGGTTTATCACATGACCAAGAAATTGAATCTCTTGCAATCAAAACTCGCACTTTTAAAATTTTGCGTACAGCTTCTCTTTGCGAAGAAGATCAAGGATTAATTTCAAGTGTTGTTTGTGTTCACTCCAACTCTTGGAATAAATCAAAATATCATCAATGAACACTATTACAAACTTATCCAAAAATGGATGACAAGCTCTGTTCATCAAATCCATAAAGGCCGCCTGGGAATTCGTCAAACCGAACGGTATTACTAAAAATTCGTAGTGACCGTATCGGGTGTGAAATGTTGTTTTCAGGACGTCAGATTCTTTTACTCTTAATTGATGATATCCCGACCTCAAATCAATCTTCAAAAAATATACCGCTCCTTCCAATTGATCAAACAGATCATCAATTCTCGGTAGGGGATAACGATTCTTCACAGTAATCTTGTTTAACTCGCGATAGTCTATACACATGCGCATAGAACCATCTTTCTTTCGAACAAACAATATCGGAGCACCCCACGGAGATGAACTCAGACGAATAAAACCGCGATCTAAAAGCTCTTGTAGTTGTTTCTTTAATTCCTCCATATATGACGGCGCCAACCGATAGGGTGCTCGAACTATCGGTTTCGCTCCCGGAACTAACTCAATGACAAACTCTATTTGACGATTTGGCGGTAAGCCAGGAAGATCGTCAGGAAAAACATCGGCAAAATCTCTTACTACTTCCACATCTTTCACAGTGGAATGTTTGGACTCAATAGGAGTAACATGCGCCATAAATAAAAGGGCACCTCTTTCGGTATACCTTCGCACTCTCGCAAAAGATACAACCGGAATATGTTGAAAACGACGCTCGCCTCGTATTAACGTTCTAGACCCGCTTGGAGTTCTCACAGAAATAATCTTTCCGTGACAATCCATATTTGCTCTATTATCATCTAACCAGTCCATTCCTACTATTACATCAAACGCACGAGTAGTCATCGGCTTCAAATCAATAAGGAATGAAATCCTATTGATTTCAAACCGACAATTTTCATAATGACTATATACTATAACATCCCTCCCATCAGCAATATCGACTATCAAACTCTCATTCATCTCGGTTATCGGAACATGAATTCGAGATGCAAAAGGTACAGATATTAAAGAGATCAAGGCACCAGTATCAAATACCATACGAGCTTGAAGAGAATTTAGGCTAAAGATACCTGTAATCACATCTAGTCGCTCCCGAGCCTCCTCTACTGTCATCTGAAAGGCTCGACTTCTAACATTCCCGCCACCTCTGTCACGTGTATCACCTCGACTATCACCTCGTCCCGTCCTCGGGGTCTTGCGGCGTGTATCGATCCTCGGTTTTGGGCAATCCGGGCGGATATGACCGTTTTCTCCGCAATTGAAACATACACGACTTTTCTCTAAACAATCTCGAGCCATATGCCCTGTTTTCCCGCACTAATAACACATAAGAGACGGGGTACTCGTATCACAGTCTCCAGCGTGTTTTCGACGACATCTTTCGCACCACTTGCTCTCAGTCTTCCTTGAATCACCTCCAGGCTGAAAATTTGGAACAGGTTATTTTTGAGAACCACCTCCCGGTTTTCCTTCCCATTTCCTTTTCTGGCCTCCGCTTTCTTGATCCCCCTTTTTCTCATTATCTTGCCTCCGCAGTTCTTTTTCTCGAGATTTGGCTGCCTCAACAATCTGCTGATAAGTTGTAAAGCTTGAACTCTGTAAGAACTCTCGTATCTGGGTCCTCAGTCCCCACAGATACCTATCAATCTTCCTTTCTTCAGTATCTACCTAATGAGCAGCAAAGCTGGCTTTTTCGTTAAACTCTGTCGTATACTCCTGTACCGACCTTGTTCCCTGCTGTAATCTCAAGAAATCCTCCTCTAAACTTTTCATCGTCGTATTGGAACAATATTCTTTCATAAACTTTACTTTGAATTCTTCCCATGTTGGTTCAACCTCCAAACCTTTTTCTATATCAATACATATGTTTTCCCACCAAAACTGGGCATTCTTATGCAGACAATTAGTAGCAAACTCAACTTTATTTTTTTCCGCACATTTGCTCGTACGGAAAACTTTCTCAATGTGTGTTAACCAGTTTTGTGCAACAACAGGATCATCAGTACCAAAGAAATCATTTGGTTTACACTTGCGAAATTTTCATAACTACAACCCTTTGGTTCGCCTGACCCTCCAGCTTCAGTATGTATAGTAACTGGCTCTCTCTGACCCTCCCCAACCACAGGTGTGATAGGAGGTTGGTCTCGATTTTCTGTGTTCGTCACCTCCGTCTGAGCTTTCATTAAGGTAGGCAATAAACTTTTAACTGCTTTTGTTACCTCCGCAGCAATCAGCTCTTGTAAAGATGATGTTAACTCAGGCGGTCTCTCTCCTTTAGGCTGGCGCCCTAGTCCCGAACCTTGTGATCCCGATTGCTCATCTCGGTGATCACCTCCCTCTTTCTCTTTTCCAGAACTCATAATGAGGCTGAAAAAGAAACTCAACTCATTTCAATCTCATATATCTCAATATAACACACATACTCATATATGTGCTCAGAGGAATAGTTTCATAGGGACAAATTTTGGGACTTCTCTATTTATTAGTTTGAGTCTAGAACTTACTCTTAAAGTCTAGTTCACTCAAACCTTGCTCTGATACCAACTTGTAACACCCGGTTTCCTATCTCCGAAATACACCAATAAAAACCTTCCAATAACCACAAAGGGTTATGGTGTAATCAAAGTTAAGCAACAGAAGCACAAGTAGTTATCAAAAGAACAAGTATTTATACAAACATGTCCCATATACCGGGTTACAATAGACCATTCTTACAAAATTCATACATAAGTCTCAAAAGATTGATTTATAGATTATACAAAACCCATAAGTCTAGTCCCAAAGTCATGTCATTTTATCCCTCTGCAACCTTCTTTCCCCTGTCACCTATTACACATTCAACACAAACAATATCTATGAGCTAAGTAAGCTCAGTGAGAAAATATACAAGTTTTCTTGACCAAACATAAGTTTTTCCAACAAATATCACAATACCCAATAACTAATGTAAACTTATTTCATCTCATTCTCTTTGACTATCTCAGTCAAAGAGCATGTTTATTCACGATATATACTCATTTGTATTCAACAAGAAATTCTCAATCTCGTATATCTCATACTAATTGGTTATCTCAACCAATTTGAACATTAATAATACAATTACATTTTTACTTCAATCATACAAATAAATTAGAACTACTCACATGTTATCTGTTCAGTTTGTGGTCCACCCGTGCCTCGCGTATCTCCTTCCCTCCTATATGTACCCGCTGTAAAATGACATCATAAATCATATCTCAAACATTCTCAAACATCTCAATGATATTTAACTCATAAGATTAAGAAATCAACAGCTAACAATGACCACAAACAGTAGATAGTATATATTATCAAACCAAACCTCCAATTTCACGGGTTTTATCAATTTAACCGTTAAAACTTCACAATAAGCACAACAAAGACTCAATACAACATATATTAACCATCTACTAACAATATACAAGCTAAAACAAAGCATGATTTCAGATTTGTAAATCTAGGGTTTGAAACCCAAAAACTCAAAATCACTAACCTCGGAAATTAAGAACTCAAGAACACGTTTCGGGTGTTAAATCTGACTTCTCTAAACGTCTCTATGCAATACCCCTGACCAATTTGACAAACATTTGCACCTGGAGCTCTAAAAATCGTCTAGAGTGATTTTTGGTTCGAAATGGGTGAAATAAGGTTTTGCTGTCAAATATATCCCACTTACGAACCGCGGCGTGGCCTCTTAAAAACCACGGCGCACTATAAAAACATGACCTGTGCCTCCGAAAACCCGACCCGTGTAAGTTACGGTATGGCTTTAGTAATAAAAACTCGACCCGTGCTTATAAAGCACGACCCACTTACGAGAGACCGCGACGCGGCCTCTTAAAAACTGCGGCGCGCTACCAAAACACGACCCTTGCTTATAAAGCACGACCCGTGTACCTTACTGTAGGCCCTAAACAATCACAAAAGTCTCCTACACGACCCGTGTGACCTCTTTTGACATTTTTAAAAGTTTAAACCCTTCCCGAATGGACTTCTAACCATCCTAACTCATTTAACAACCTAACAAAATCTTATTTACACTAAGATCAATTCAAATTTACTTACCAAAAGTATTACGGCGTTACATGTGGCCAATAGAGAAGGTATTGTCAAGAAGAAAAGAAAGACGGAAAGGAAGAATGTCATGGCAGTGAGATGGTGGATGAGGCTGTTGTTCCTTGCTGTTGCGCAATTGAGAAAGGGAGTGAAAGAAAGAAAAAGAAAGAGAAGAAGGATTCATGATTCAGTAAGGTTAGTGTTCTCGTTCTTTTTATTTTATAATTCTTTCTCTTTCTATCACCACCGCGAAACCACCACCGAACCACCACTAGGGTGGAGATTGTGAACCGACCATGCCACATCCGATAGATGGTCTTGTGGTAATGGTTATAACCCTAGTTCTAGGAAGAGAATATGTTAAAAGTTTGATGAAGATGCTTAAATTTTGTACAGCTTTATGTCTCAAACTTGCAGAATGGTTTGTGAAATTGAATCTAGTTTCCAGAAATACTTGGCTCATCTCATTTGTAGTTAGTGTTCAAAAGTTATGGCCAAAACACTGGACGGTGGTCAAAAAAGTCTTAATCTAGAAAACTTTGTAAAAAAACCTTCTTAAGTCCTTAATATTCCAAACTAGTCAAAATTTAAATAGATACATATAATAACATGTTTGTGAAGCTAATAATCATATATAAAGGAATGATGTCAATGGATTAAGTTGCAAGCTTGAACCCTAATGAAAAGCTATGATTTTATGTGAAAGATTCTTGTTTCATTACCTTATTAGTTAAGCTTGGTCATAATCTATTAAGAAGTTTCTAGTGGAAATTTGACGTCCTTGTTTAGAACCAATATTTCACTTAAATTAATGGGTTAAGTGCTTAATAATTAAATTCTTAATAGTTTGGGCTAAAAAGAAACTTAAACATAAAGAATGTTATGATTTTATCTAAGATGTCCCTGTTTTGTAAAATTCCACAAAACTCATTTGAGGGCAAGGCCAAGGCCCCTAGTTTAGTATAGGAGTATAGTTTCTATCATCCAAAGTTCATGACCTGATTTCAAATCTAAGTTGGATGAAAGTTACCATCTTTACAACCTGGTTTGAGAAACCAACAGATTTAGATACTTAACTTGTAACATTAATAAGTAATCCTAAAAACTTCCAAATGATATGAGATCAGGGCCTATAGCTTCTTATGGACGTCTAGTTTCTACTATCCAAAGGCCTTAACTTAGTTCCAATCCTAAGTATAGTGAAAGTTATAGTATTTGCAGACTGGTTTAGATAGTTGACTGATTTCAATAGGCAAGTTGTGAAATTTGTAGAAAATAAACCAAACATCTTATGAGTGTGTACCTTATACCCCTAGAAATCTAAAAATAGTGCCTTTTAATAATACATAATAATCTTTTTGAAAGAATAAGTAAAATAAGGGTATATCTGTCCATGAACAGACTGATGTCCTGAAAGAAAAACTAAAAAGAATATTATATAAAGTATTATTAAGTAACGAGTTGAAATAAGGTCTAAGTAGTGACTATTGATAATGTATGTAGGTTGTTACGTGATATCTAGTCATATGGGTTGTTGCTAGCTACTCAATTCTATCAGTGAGTTTCACTGTCTATATGTGTCATTATGTGTCTATGTATGTATGTTGCTTATATGTTACTACTTCTTTGTGAGACAAGGCAAATTGTTAGTATACCTCTTTGTGGGGAAAGGCCATACGATACTTCTTTGTGAGGCTGTGCAAAATTTTGGAGGGTTTAATCCTTTTGATTTTGGGATTGATGATTATAAATGAGTCTTTTGAGGCTTAAAGAAAATTCTATGAATAAAAATTATTTGGGGTGATCTTAGGATTGGATGACTGTCTTCATCATTTACCCTCTAAGGGTTAACTTCGAGTTACTCACTAGGCTTTCCAACTCTAACCTACATTTTGGCATGTACTCGAGTTGGAAGTTAGTGATCACCAATAGGAGATGTAGCATGTGAACGATTAGAAGGCATTGTATTATGATGCTTTGGTTGTAACTTGTTTTACTCTAAACTATTGTTTGTGTTTCATCTTATACATCCTCGTATGACTTGACAAACTGTAATTTTGTAAAGGGCTTTACCTTCTGGACCAAATTCCACAACTCTAGTTTTAAAAAGATTGTTGATTTTTAAAAACAATTTGGTGATTACTTTTAAATGGTCTCGAGGGTTTAGGTAATATCAATTCCAATAACCACCCTTCCTACAAAATCTTTCTCAACAACAACTTGTGTAATTATCTCAAGAAGACACAGTGTCGGAACCGGAAACTTAAAAGACCGAATAACCAAAGCGCAAAAAAGTTAGGCAAAAAACACCACAATGCATAAAGGTCCTAAAAATTGGACTGAAGATGAAGAAGTAGCATTATCCAGCACTTGGATTTCTATCTCGATGGATAACATTACCGTGAACCAGCTAACTTACGGTGGTTTTTAGGAACGGGTTTGGATCATTTTTATGCAACTATAGGCTTGGGAATTTATCGGAATAACGACACCATTACTGAAAATGGTGTGGCATGAAAAAAACGTTATAAAATTCAATGGCATTTACAACAATTTTTTGACGAGATATGAAAGTGGAAGAGGTGATCTTTATTCATTTTCAATTCAGCATTATAACAATATCAGCACGAAAATTATGGGGAAACTTTTACCAATCTCAATGCATGGAAGGCTATGAAAATGCCCCGAATTTGGCACTTTCTCCGGTGATTCTTTTGCAATGGGGCAAATCAAAGCGTCTTAAAACATCGGAATAGAATGACGATACGGTAACTTCGGACACCCGAAACCTAATCGACCTCAACGATGATATCCACGATATTCTAGTGGAAGAACCACTTCAACGTCCAGTTGGAGGGTATATGTGGAAGCGAGTTGTATCGTCTTCATGGAAAAAACCCAATATAATCAAAAGACTTGCAATATTTCAAAAACATTTTTATGAGCACCTTGAAATACAAAAAGAAGATATGACTTTAATTGAAGTGTAACCAACAAATCTTAACCAATATGAAAGCTTCGGCACTTTCGACAAATAATGTACATGGTGAAGACCTCAAATGATGCATGCAGTGAAGATGATGAATCTGAAAAAATATAAAGATGATATGTAACTTTTAACTTTCTTATATATGTTATGTCTTTTATTTGAGTAAACTGTAAATTTGGTCCCTGTGGTTTGCAGAAAAATATGGGTACAGTCCAAAATGTTTTCAACTTGCACCAGTGGTCCAAAATAGAAAACTTTTTGTGGTTATGGTCCCTGAAAAAGTTAAAACGACTATTTTGCCCTTTTAATTTACTTTTTATATTATTTATATTTAGTTTAATTAGTTTTTATTTAAAAACAATAAAAATAATAAAAATTAGCCAACCCACCCCCCACAATGTCGTCCCCCACTTCTCTCTCTCTGACTTTCTTTCTATCTCTTTGACTCTCTTCCCCATCTTCTTCCTCCCATCTTCTTCCTAACACCGTAAGCAGCAATTGCAACCCCAAATGAGATCGAGAGCATGTTACTCATGGTTTGGCCTTTAAACCCCTCTTTTTGAACAGAACGCCGATGAGTAAACGAAGATAGATGCAGAGGTTCGACGACTTTGAGTACACTGATTAGAATGTAAGTTAATGAAGAAAAGAAATATAGATTAAAGAATTTCGGTGACTGAAATTCCGAGGAACATGTAAGAGATTAGCATTCTGGTGACTAAAGCGCTGCAGGACGCCGGAGTCGTAAACCCTAGGGCGGAAAACGCGATGGTAACAACCATTTTTCCGATAATCTGAACTCCGTTTCCGACCATTACACAGAACAGAGTTGGATTGCTAGGGGCATGTAAGATATCGGGTACAACAAGCTTCGAATTTGAATATTCTTCAATCATATGGAATTGAGTGTCCTCGTGATGAGTCAAATACCGTTTGACTCTCTTCAAAAACATCACAAGAATAATCCCAGCCATGAAAGTGACGACGATAAGTGAATTCACGATTGAAAACCAGTGTACTTTTGCACTTCGATTTTCATGTAAGTATTCCATCTTGATGGCCATTTGATGTCACTCTCGATGAATGTAACTTCGTATGTGAATGCAATCGGCTCGATTTCCTTTATCTCCATCTTCACTGTGTTGTCGTCACAAGAAATCTTAAATGGATACTTACCGTAAGTTTTCAAATTCTTTAATGACTTGGGGTTATGTTCAACACTGCAGAGGTTCATTAGATTAGCTCAGAAAGAGTTCATAATATTCATAATATCGCAAGTGTCCTTCATAATATCGCCAGAAAATCGCTTCTAATTTGTTGATCTTCAAAATCTTTTCATGATACTCAGGGGGACAAAAGGGGTGGGGGTGGGGGAGAGTATCGGTGCTTGAATCACAAAATTGATCTCGAAAAGCTTCAATCTGAGTGTGGAGTTGCACAAATCCGAAGTTAGAAAGGATCGATTGGGTTTATGAGAAATGATCGATGGCTGGGAGGAATAGTTGCAGCGATGGTGTGAGTTTTCTCATGTGGGTTTCGTTCATCATAAAAGAGAGAGAGAGAGAGAGAGAGAGAGAGAGAGAGAGAGAGAGAGAGAGAGAGAGAGAGAGAACGTTGGTGGGGGTGGGGGTTGGTGTTTTTTTTAATTTTTAATTAAAAATTATTAAAAGAAGTATTAAAAAATAAAAAATGAAATTAAAAGGGCAAAATAGTATTTTTAACTTTTTCAGGGACTATAACCAAAAAAAGTTTTCAATTTTGGACCACTGGTGCAAGTTGAAAACATTTTGGACTGTACCCACATTTTTCTGCAAACCACAGGAACCAAATTTGCAGTTTACTCCTTTTATTTTTATTTTCAAACTAATAATGCTTTTATTATAATTTAACATTAAGGTATATTTTATTTAAATTTATTAAATGAATAAATCATGACATAAAAATTATTTTGGAGTGATAAAGTTATACCCAAAATTTTGGATATATTTATCATAAAATGATCAATAACTTCCTACAAAAAACCTATGCAAAATGACGTGGGCTTGTTTATGAACGGTGCACCGCCTACCATAAAAAGATATATCTCCAAAGTAGAATTTGCAATCTGCTTTTTTTTTTTAAAGGAAGGTATATTGTAGAAGGGCCGATCAATTTGTGATTACCCCTTATTTGGTTATTTTTAGCTAAAAGATTCATTCAACAAATCAACTCATTAAACGAAAAGATCAAATTTGTGGACCATCTCATTTTCCGCGAGTGTGACTGGAAAGATCCTCTTCCTTTCTTCCCTTTTGCCACCCAACTTCCTCCACGTCACATATATATGATATATATACACATTCCCATACAACTTTCAAAAATCAAAACAAAAACAATGGCAAAGTCAAAAAACGGTGCGCTCGAACTCACAATCATATCCGCCGAAGCCCTTTCGCTCACCAAAACACGTCCGGTGAAGAAAAACGCTTATGTCATCATCAAAGTTGGCTCCAACAACGACCAAATCACCACAATGGATACTGAAAACGGTTCTTATCCTTCATGGAATGAGAAGTTCTTGATAGACGTGCCCATGCATGTGAAAAGTTTCACGATAGAAGTTCGTTGCAAGAATTTTTTCGGTGACCATGTTGTCGGGTCAGCTAGGATTCCGATGTCGGATTTCATTGGTGGCTATTTTCCGTGCAACTATTTGCAGTTTTTGAGTTATAGGTTGAGAGATAGATATGGTGAACGGAATGGGATAATTAATTTATCGGTTAAGATGATGTCGGCGAGTAATATTGCTAGCAGTAGTATCCCGACGACTTACTCCATGAAGACAACCGGGTGGAATTACGGGGCCTCCATGGGTCAAAAATTAACTCATGGGGTGGTTGTCGGTGTTCCTATTCAAAACAGATATTAAGCGTACTAATTAATATGCTTGTTAGTATATAGATTTATAGCAACATTAATATATTCTTTATTCATTACATTGCTTGTGATATCAGAGGATTTAGTTTTCGTTTTTGAATCGACATTAAAGAACAATTGTCGTCGCCGTTATTGCCACAACCACGATCATCATCACCTAAACCACCACCACCGTGTGAAAAATGGCAAAATAGGCGTGTTCGGCATGCAGCACGCCGCGTTTGAGAGCTTTTGGAACTTTCTAGCTTTTAGCTTTTAGAAAAACGCTCGAAAAAAAAAGAAAAAATATTGTTCGGCAACAAGAGTGTTTAGCTTTTCAAGTATCGCAACGTATTTTCAATTATTTGTTTAAGATAGCATCTTACCTTCATTTATTTTATAGGAAGTTTTATTTTTATTTTTTTCTTATAGAGGTATTATACGTTGAAAATATATTCAGTTACATCACTATATTTTTAATTTATTTCTTAACTAGAGTATGCAATCTATGGGAAATTTATGTATATAAAATAGGGAAAAAAAAATTTTAGAGCGAAAATTGATGTTTGATATATGTCGGATAAAAAATATACATATTTATGTAGATAAAAAGTAAGATACTATTAATGATATATGTGGATTCATACGGTGTGTTACGTATTATCAAAAACACATACTTTATAACGATATAAAGGAAAACAAACTTCAAGAGCGAAAATATGTCATATTTGATATATGGTGGATTACGACAAATTTATATCATTTTGTAGATAAAAAAGAGACGATCTCAATTATATATTCAGAAACCCTAGAAAGCTTCAAAATTGGATGATAAAAATTTATGTATGTACAATTGACCAAACATACTTTACACTAGAATTTATAATAAAGAAAAAATCATAAAAAATCACGGATAAAAATATAGATGTAAAAACAAAATATTCTTTAAAAAGTAAGCATAAAAACAAAATTGTAAAAAAGTTATAAAAATAATTTTGAAAGAAAAAATGAACAAACATAAAAAGGAATATGTAGAATCTTTACCTTTTTCCGTACAATAACTTCTAAAAAACAAAAAAAAAATGAAATTTAAAAAAATATTTAGCAAAAAATTGTAAAAAAGTGTTTGGACTAAAAAACTTGTAAAAGTCAAGATTCATAAAAACAATTAGAAATAGCTTAAAACTGTAAACGAAATAAATAAATAAATAAATCAGTTTAAATTTTATAACTTTTGATAGGGATGAGCTTGGTCCGAAAACCGAACCGAATCGGACCGAAATTGGTTAGGACCAAATCGAAATCGCAAAAATTTTAAGACCGAACCGAAAATGAGTATACCGTCTTGGTTCAGGTTCGATTTTGGTTCGGGATTTTCGGGAATAAAACCGAGTAGGACCGATTAACTAATGTAGGACTGGACTGATAGTTTAGGACCAAACCGACTAGTTATTTAGGACTAAATCGATAGTTTATGACCAAACTGATTACTCATTTAGTAAGGAGCCAATTAGTTGTTATTGAAATGTTTATCATATTAGATTACCAATATCGTAACATATATTTTATATACACATATATTTAGCCACTAGGAAGGTATTTGGGATTGCTTATTTACCCAATAAGCATTTTTGGGCAAAAGTGTTTATTAGCTTATGACTTTTCAAAAATAAGGTTTTAAAAAAGTATATAGATTATCTTATGTAATGACAATAAGCTATAAGTTGATAGGTTGTTTTTAAAAAAGTGTTTAGAGTAGCTTATATGTGTAAAATGACCAAAAAGGATAGGAAAAAACGGAATCAGAGGAAAAGAATGTGAGAGAGTTTATTAAGGATATTTTGTAATTTTAACCATAACAAGTCATAAGCACTTTAAAAAGTCACATATCTCTAATTTTTGGAAAACTCCTTTTTAAAGATTCTTGAAAAACACTTTCGAAAAGCATTTCTTAGATGGTCTTATAGACTTTTTAAAAAGTCAATAAGTCAATAAGCTTTTTAAATAAGCAATCTCAAACACCCCTATTTCAAGTAGTTCCAACAAATATATTATCATCATAAACAATAAAATTCTCATTAAAAGTTAGTACATGAAGATCAATTTGGCAATGAAATTATAAACTTAATAAAACAAATGAGAATAAAGTAACAACTAATTCAACTGGATTCACCTTCATATCTTCCTATAAACAGTAGCCCGAATAAATTCATAATTCCGTATACATAGCCCAATACAAATACATTATGGATTGATTGGATTCATGTTTGACAATTGGACATTTGGACTCATACAAATCAATGAGACATTTGGACTCATACAATTGGACATTTGGACTCATATAAAGTTACAAACATTAGCAAGAATTATGATCAATATTCAATAGCAATATTACTTCATCCTATAAACAGTAGCAAGAATTGGAAATTTGGACTCGTCATTGAATTATGTAAAACAACTTGAAAGTTAGAAATGGATTAAGGACAAGGCGGTGAAGACACTAGAAGACACTATTCACAATGTTATAGTGTAAATTCTAGTTTATTTATAACAACATACTTCGAATATTTTATCCATTTACATCAAAAAATTGGCCATGGTTATAATCAAGTATATTTTTTAAAATACATTCCTCGAATAAGAAGAAATGAAACTAGGAAGAAATAATAAACAAATAATTAAAAACCACTTTATTATTTCTTGCATTTAACCCTTGATCATATTGGTAGAATTTACATAGATTTTTTATGTTGTAATATAAAATAAAGAAAGTAAATTGCTACAATAAACAAACTATGCACAAAGTGCACCTCCATACAAACAAATTTACATAGGCTACAACATACAAATCATAGAAACTCTATAACTTCACATCTCACATGCCTTTTTACACATAAAAACCAAAAACTAGTCCCTCAACCTCAACAACAATAAACCATAATCCCGCATTATTATACATTAAAATTACAAAAAGAAAAAAAAAAGTACACGATAAATTCATCATACATCATTTTGGCTACCGTTTTTTAGTATGTTGAATTTACAAAGTGGACATGTTGCATTAATATAAAGCCATTTATCAATGCAAAGTGCATGAAAATGGTGGCAACATGGAAGCTCACGAAGATCGGTTTCATCATCATAAGCACAAAGACAAATGCAACATTCCTGTTAAAAAAAAACAATTAATAATTTCATAAAATACTTTTTAATTCCACATTTTGTTTATTTATGAATTAAAATTTAAATAACTTACGGCGTCTTCACGAGGTAAAACATGTTCAACGGGTGAATCGGTGTCACATTCGATCATTAATCCACCAAAAGCTTCTTGAATTTCCCCATTTTGTTTTTCAAAATCAACGATTTTTTTGAATTTGTATTTAGGTAAACGATCAATATCATCTTTAGTTGCACCCTCCTGTTTTAATTAATAACAAATTAGTCCATATTTTTTATTTATACATACTTATATAATTATATAACTATTAGTACTATTTATTAGGCACATTTGGTCACTGTTTCATGAAACTAAAAGTAATGGTTCTCGCCTAATAGCAACTTTATAGATACGGCCCATGTGTTTCACAAAGTTACAGTCATGGTCATTTTCTAATAGCAAATTTACAGAAATTTTCTCTTTGTTTCAAAAAATTAACAAAATTGTCCTAGCATTTAAGAAAACTACAAAAATAGTCCCCGGCTAATGGCAAAATTTTCAGAAGTGGTCTCTAGCTTTTACGGAATAATAGATATGGTTACTGTCTAGTAGCAAAATAACAATAATGATCCCTATGTTTCATAAATTTGCAGAAATGGTCCCTTTCTAGTAAGGGATTAACATAAATGGTCCCTATGTTTCATAAAAATTACAAAAAAGACTTAATAAACACGCTTCAATACAAGGGGCATCCCAATATTGAATATTATTACAAGAACTATACTATTAAAATAACTATTTTGTGTTAAATTTTCAAATTCTTGTTTGCGCAAATTGTATTTATTCTTATGTTTGTTCATTTAACATAGACAAACCCACAATACGTATTATTTTAAGGATAAATTTGAGTTTATGCAACAATGTTTCATCTTTTTCCTAATTTATTTTTTTTACTTGATACAATTTCTTGTTTGGTGTTACTTTTTTACTTAATAATAATAAAGAAGCTTTCCCCATCAATTCATGTTATTTTTTTTAGCAAATTTGCCTTTTTTTCACCAAGTATGCAGTCAATTTCTCAAAAATAATTTTTAAAGATCATTTATCTGAATAAAAAAATTTTATAAAAACTCACCTGATCAGCTACCGCGTATAAAATTGCAATAATACACGGTAAACAGCAGCAAACAGCAATGCCAACAACACATGCCACAGCAACACAAATAACCACAAAAAACACATCAAATGCCAAAAACGTTATACAAAGCCTGAAAAAAAACATTTAGAGATTAATTAAATGGTATTTTGTAAATTTTTCAGGGGCAAAAAGGTAAAAACGAACCAGTATAACTGAGGCGACTCAGAACTCATATCTTGACCACCAGCTGACACCCAATAAAATCCAACAATCCACCAAATAAATGAAAACATTGTATTAGCAGATTCCAGATGCTTTGCAACACTGCCATGGATAAATCGAATGAAAAGTTATATTTTTTATGTTACTGATCATGTGTTCTAAAAAGGGTTCGGTTTAAATTGTTGATAATAACACAAATATGAGTTCTTTGAGTGAAAATTTGATGATTAAAGAAAACGATAAACAATGGGGCAATTAGCTTAAAAAGGATGAACATGGCGACAAATTCATCAAGAGAAAAGTGTTTGTAGCAAGTTCATTATCAAAGATTTAAGAAATGAGAACTGGTGAAAGAGTTTACCTACTGTCGTCGTCATTCTGCAACCTAATCGAAGCAAAATCAATGTTCTGGCCACCATTTTCAGAAATGGAAGAAGTCGAATTCCGATTACTAGCTTCCAACGAACGTTGATGGTACCGATGCTTATACTCAACATACACACAGACCATATGAAGCAAACACTGCAACGCATACCCAACAATCCAAATCCTCAATGGCATCACCGGAGACTCCTTCAAACTCGTAACCAGAACCGCAACTGAAACAGCGATAAACGCGAGGTTCCAAATTAGGTCTAAGATAACAATTGGGCGAGAATACGCCCAATCACTCTGCCGCTCCTCAATTTGCTCTGCGGCCGATTCCCTCACTCGCATTGACGGTTCACGGAGCATCCTCCGACTGCTGGCCCGACGGAGAAACCTCGCTGCGCCACGGAGGGAAGGTGGGCCTCTGGCGAATCGTCGAGTTAGGAAGATTTGGTCGGAAATGGCGGAGGTTGTGGAGAGTAATGGAGTCGCATCGATGTTGGTGGTATTGGATTCGGATGAAGAAGAGGGGGATTGAGAGGGTATTGTCGTCGACGTCGACATCGTCGGTGGATTGGATCGGGGAAACTGATGGATTCGAGAAAAAGGGGTTAGGGAAAACCCTAATCGGAGGTGGGGGTTCTTGTACAGTAGATGGTTCTTGTGATCAGTGATGAGTGATGGATGAAGATGAGCTCGAGGTTGAAGATGTTGGGAATCTTTTTTACAGAACAAGAATTACTAAATTCAGAAGAATGATTTTGTCACATGTAGCGTGTGCATTAAAAGTTGTACGTTTTTTTGTCTTACTCGGAGTAAATTTGTAAAGCAAATTCACATTCACAGTTTCACACTACACAAGGAAAGCAAATTATCAAATCTGAAGTTTGTCTTATTTGTAGAAACGGGGTCCTGCTTAATACAAAAATTATAGAAATGATTCTTATGTTTTATAAAATTATGGCCACGAGAATATCAATTTTATATGAAAGATCCTAGTGTTTAATAAAATTATAGAAATGATCTTTGTTGAATAACAAGTTTGCAAAAATTGCCTCCTTGTTTCAAAAAGTTGTGAAAATTGTTCTTGTTTTAAAAAAATTTTGTTAGGGTAATTTATTCACTTTTTTCATATTTTATTTGCCATTAAATTATTTATTTTGTTCATTATACATCATTACGACCTGGAGTAGCAGGTTACAACCTAATTGGCATCTGCGTGGCAAATAGGTGGCATCTACATGACTTTTGAGACTAGGGAAAATGATTTATAATGGTAACCAACTATTTGATTTGTTCACGTTTGGTCACTTTTCTTTTTTATTCGTGTTTTATCTGTCATTAAACTATTTATATTGTTTAACATAAATCCTGATGACCGGCCATAACAAATAGTGTCGATTTAACCACTCAATGTTGTAATACAAGTATTACGTAGGTTGATTACGTGTATCATTACCTTTATAACTCATTTTCTCTTTAAAAAACACTTGGGGTTTTTTATTTTTGGATTTGGTCGCGTAGCATGCTTAATGGCTCGTTTAATTTATCAATTACTCATTCATATTTTACAGATTCATCGGGGTATTCTGTAGCTTGATATAAGGTGATTAAGTGACCATTTTCAATGCGAAGATATGTATTAGGCATTATATACTTCCTAGTTGTGTGTCTGTATAATGTGGTAGGATACAAATTTCAGGAATGATAACATTGTTACACGTAATGATGAACGTAATCAACCTACGTAATACTTGTATTACGACATTGAGTAGTTAAACCGACACTACTCAGTTATTAGGATGTAGGTTGAACAATATAAATAATTTAATTACAAATAAAAACGAAAAGTGACCAAATATAAACAAAGCAAATAGTTGGTTATCTTTCTAAGTCATTTTCCATATTCTCAAAAGTCACGTAGATGGCACATATTTGCCACCTATTTGCCATGTATTTGTCACGTAGATGTCAATTAGGCTGTAACCTGCTATTTCAGATCATAAGGATGTATAATAAACAAAATAAATAGTTTAATGACAAATAAAACACGAAAAAAAAGAAAATAACTAAACGCGAACAAATCAAAAAGTTGGTTACCCTCATAAGTCATTCTCCAAGAAAAATTACAAAAAAATGTCTCCATCTTTTTTTTCTTTTTGGAACGACAAATCTAATCATAGTACTTTTAAACGACACCTTACTTCCACCTATGCATCTAATAAGGCTTGAACCCTCAACATAAAAAAGTTAATTGCAACATTTAAAAAAGTTATAAAAAAGGTATTGTGTCTCACCAATGATGAATACAAAATTATATTATTTTAATGATTTTAATTATTGTTTATAAGCTTTGTTTGTCGTTTTCTAAACAAAATAAAGGTCGCCCTATTTGTAACGTCTTAGGCTTTAAGGTACAACTCCTCACCCATTTTTCTTTTTATAATTCTGACCCGGATGTTTTCGCTACTTCAATTCGTTTCATCCAACTTTTTTTTCTTAAAACTTCATTCCAAAATTTCTTTTTCTTTCTCAAAATTGATTCGAATAATGTTTTACAAAAAATTTCCAACCTTTTTTTAGTTAAATTTTTTTTTTTTTAAAACTTAGATTTTTTGGAAAATAATTTTTTACGGTTTTTTATTTTTTTAAATTGTAAATTTTTGTAACTTTTTTACAATTTTTTTGGAACCAGTTTTTTTAGTATTTTCTACATAGGGTTTTCAGAACTTAGTTTTTTTAGAAATTTTTCTTTTTATAAGTATAAAACTTACATTTTATAGAAAAGTGCTTTGTTATAACTTTTTTTTACGAAATAGTTTTTTTATAAAATTATTTTTTTACAATTATTTTTATATATTCTCTTTTATGCATGTTTTTAGCATAGACGGAATAGCATATTTAATATGTTTTAACAGTATATTGTTTATATAAATCCTTTGCATGTTTAAAAAAATTTTGTTTAAAATAAAAGTCTAAAGTTCATGCTACTGAATGAAATTTTTTTTCCAACTTTTTTTTTTAAATTAAAAATGTTCCAAAAACTGTCTCATAATCTATTTTTCTTATTAAAAATGAGTAATATAGAATTATGTTATTAATGATTCATCTTTAATTTTATTTTATTTTTACATCAGAAAAAAATATTTCGAATTTTTTTTTAGATTTGTATGTATAACTCTTCTATTTATAAGTTTCGTGATTTAATTTATGTAATATCTTTTAATTATAGTAACTTAAAACCATATCATTAAATAAATAAGCAAAAAAGACAATCCGTATATAAATAAACATATTAATTATAATATTACTAAAAACAAACATTTTATTAAACAAAAAAGTTACATTCATAACACAAAAATGTTCATTAATAATATAACAGTTTAATTAAATTAACTCAAATATATATATATATATATATATATATATATATATATATATATATATATATATATATATATATATATATATATATATATATATATATATATATATAAACTCATTAACATTATTCCCGATTGACAACAATATTATTCGTAACATCATGTTTTGTATGAAAAATAGAGATAGGTCAAGGAAAATTAACTCCAATTTTCACATTAAAAATGATGCCGAAATTGGAATGGAGAATGCACTTTTCCTTGAAGGCTTGAATTGTACACCTTTGTAATGCGCATTTTCAATTTGTATGATTTTGTACGTTTTGCAGTATTTTTTTAAGTACAAGTTCTATATGCATCTTTCTTGACCTCCCAAACACTCGTCATTCTCTCATATTATACTCTAAGGTGGCGTTTGGTTCATAGAAAGTTTTTAAATGAATTGCAACTATCAAGGAATTGGAATCTATCAGAAATTGGAATCCAATTCCATCTTGTGTTTGGTTGGCAAGAAATTGCATTGGAATCCAATTCAATATTTGTTTGGTTGGCAGGAAATGGAATCGGAATCCATGTAACATGACATATTTGCCCTTGTTGTTGTTTGCTTAAATTTACTTCGGTGGTGGCGGAGGCGGTGGCGGTGATGGTGGTTGGTGGCGGTGGTGGTTGGTGACGGTAGTGGTGGTGGTGGGTAGCAGTAGTGGTGGTGGCGGGTAGTTTTGGCGGTGGGTGACGGTGGTGGTGATGGTGGCAGCGGCGGTGGTGGTAGGTGGCAGTGGTGGTCGGTGACAGTAAGGATGGTGGTTGGTAGCAGTGGTGGTGGTGGCGGCGGTGGGTGACGGTGGTGGTGCTGGCGGCGGCTGCGGCAGTGATGGTTGGTGGCGGTGGTGGTCGTTGACGGTAAGGATGGTGGTTGGTAGCAGTGGTGGTGGTGGTGGTGGCGGCGGGTAGCCGTGGCAGTGGGTGACGGTGGTGGTGGTGGCGGCGGCGGCGATGGTGGTTGGTGGCGGTGGTTTTCAGTGACGGTAAGGATGGTGGTTGGTAGAAGTTGTGGTGGCAGGCAGACGTGGTGGTGGGTGATGGTGGTGGACGGTGGCGGCGGTGGGTGGTGGTGGTGGGTGGTAGTGGTAGGTGGTGGTGGGTGATAGTGGTGGGCGGTGGCGGGTGGTGGTAGCGGGTTTCACTACGAAAGGTAAATGGTATAATTGCAATCATGCGAATTTCCTCATCCAAAGAATTCAATTCCTTCCAACAACCAAAGGAATTTAAATTCCTTTCATTTCAATGAAATTGGATTCCAATTCCATCAACCAAAAGTTGAACCAAACATAGTATTTCAAAGGAATTGGATTCCAATTCCCTCAAATTCCATCGAAATCCTACAAACCAAACAATAAGAAAAACGGCGTCGGATGTCCTTCCCCAATGTGACTATTTTTGTCTTTTACGTTAACACAAAAATTCAATCTTAGTTCTTTAAATTTAACCCTATAAAAAGACCATTTTGCCCCTGATAACAGAGTAGATATAGAGAACAATGATTGAATTGTTAAACCAAAAAAAAAAAGACTCATATTTCATAGGGAAAAAAAATCAAAAAACCGGAACAAAATAAAAAAAGAGAGAAATACATTAAAGGTATAAACCGAAATGGAAAAACTTAGCTACATCGCATAGAAACCATACCTATACGTATAATAACACTACCAAATACATTAGCATTCATATTCAATAACCCTCCATTTTGTTGAAAAGGCGCAAGGAGTCCTTGCATTTTCAAAACTCTTCACATTACACCCTTCATTTTTCCACGTGTTTGGGTACAAGGCGTTGAAGCAAATCCGGAGATGCATGAGGAAGCTCTGTAAAAATTGAAGTGTTGCCATAAATAATTTTTGAAAAAAAATAGGTTAAATACAAGAAATAGCAATGTACTTTCGTCAATTTCTTTATTATAGCATCTTACTTTCATTTTTTACTACATTTTTGTACTTAAAAGCAATTTTCACTGCTATATTTAGGTGGATTTTTAAATAATATAGTGTGGTAATAAAAAAAAAGTGAGTATAATAATAATTAGTTTAAATTTTTAAAGTACAATTTCTTCATAAGAAAAAAAAATTTAGAAACATAATGTTGTAATAAAAAGAAGGTTAAATGCAAGAAATAACAATGAACTTTAACTGATTTATTTATTGTAGAATCCTACTATCATTTTTTTATTACACCATTGTACTTGAAAGCAACTTTTAACTGCTATATTTAGGTGGATTTTTAAAAATATAGCGTAATAATAGAAAAAAGGTGAAAGTACAATGCTATAATTAGGTAGATTTTTTCAAAGTACAATTTCTTCATTAGAAAAAAAAAATTTAAAACATAATGTCGTAATAAAAATAAGGTTAAATGCAAGACATAACAATGTACTTTAACTGATTTATTTATTATAGCATCTTACTTTCAGTTCTTCGTACTTTGAAAATTTAATTCCTAATAATAATAATAATAATAATAATAACAACAGAAGTACAATGCTATAATTCAGTAGATTTTTCAAGTTTTAATAAGAAAAACTATAAATAATTATGAATATAGAGATGTATTCTTTTTTTACCTTGTGGTGTAAAATTGAATAATGGAGGAAGTGGTTTGCCATTTGGCAAAGTTGTGGTTGGTTCCCTTAAATCATCAAAGAACGGGTGAGCACATGCCTCCAACTGAAAATTTTTAAAAAATATATTATAAAAATTGCTTTAAAAAGCAACTAAAATGTAAAAAAGATGACTTGTTATTTAAAGAAATTGGAAAAAAAATTAATAATATTTACTTACAGCGCTACATCGTAGTTTTGGTGAATATTGGAGTAGACGTGAGACAAGATCAACTGCTTCAGGTGGCATTCGCTTGTGAAATATCTGAAAAAAAAAATTAAAATCAATATAATAAAATATTTATTAATTAAACATATTATTTTTATAATAATGAACCTTATGCCATGGATGAGCTTTGATTTGTGGAAACTTGAATTCTGTGTAATGAGGATTCATACACTTGATCTCCTCTCTTGTTGGTGTTCCCAAAATCTAAGTTTAAACGAAAAAAAGATAAATGTTATAAAATAAACATGAAATTACGATTTTACCCCAGAAAAAAAAAACGGAAAACAACGTACCTTGATAATCTCTACAAGCTGATCTACACCACTTTCACCAGGAAAAAGAGGCTGTAAATGTTCATAACTTACAAAAATCAGAAGTTTATAAAAAAAAAATGTAATTTTAAAAGTTAGGTTTCAACAACTTTTCATGGATTGAATAAATTGTCAACCAGAATAACACATAAAACATGAAAATAGAAAACCGAAACAAAACTATAAAAGTAAATTACAAAAACGATCCATATACTTTCTGTTTTTACCATGTTTAGTCCAAAATTGAAACTTTTTTCAATTTTGGTCCTTATTTCAAATAGATTTTGATCATAGGATGAAAAGCAATAGGAAACCTTGAAATAAGAAAGAAAACTGAAAAGGGTGTCACTTGTGGACTAAACATGGTAAAAGTTAAAACCACAAGGACCAATTTTGTAACTTATTTTAAAATTAAGTTACATACGTGTCCCAGTAGTAATTCAGCCAAAACACAACCAACAGACCACATGTCGATTGCATTTGTGTATTCTGTTGCTCCAAAGATTAATTCGGGAGCTCGATAATATCTTGAACAAATATATGAAATATTTGGTTCACCAGGCACCTAAAAATAAAATAAAAATAAAAAATTCAAAACTTGAATATTTGTTAGTTGGAGTCTAATTTGGAAAAGATTGTGATTTGTGTAATTACCAACATCTTTGCACTACCAAAATCACATAACTTAAGCTGATGAGTGTGTGGATTAACCTGCAAATTAAGATGTCAATTTGTTAATATCAATTTATGAATAAATAATAAAATTAATGGCCCCATTTGTGCCACGTCAGCACCAACTAAACATCCCAAAAACCTCAAGAGACTCCATTATAGTAAAGATATTCACTAAGCTTGTTTATGGGTACTACTTGATTATAGAAATCAATAGAATTTAAATTAATTTTTTATAAATAATTAGTTGTTTTAGAACGGCTTAAATAACTAGTATAAATAGTTTTCTTATCATAGGAAAAAAATATTTTTTTAATTTAGATCAACTTGTTCTTTTTATATATTTGAATTAAAATGAAATAAAAAACAAGATATATACAAATTTTTACTAGAAAACAGCAAATAACATTTAAACACATTTTATAAGTTCTAAACGTTACAAAATTTACAACTTTTACTTATTTAATTTTTTATAATTTTAAAAGAATAGGTTTTATAGTTTTAGAATATTTTACTTATCTATTTTAAATTATATTAAACAAAATAACAATTTTTATTTGCAACTAATAAACTACACGGAAAAAAAAAAGATGAGACAATTATGAAAACAAGGACTTGTTCTCGGTCTATCGACTATGCAAAAAGACAAAAACGCCCTCCACATCCTCATCGTTAAAAATAGCACGTGTAACAAACACATATGCTAAAAAATCTTACCAATAGATTCTGTGGTTTAATATCACGATGACATACACCAATCACATTGTGTATATAATTAAGTGCCCGACAAATCTGAATCAAGAAAAACATTAAAACAAATAATTAATTAAACCCCATATACCAAATCAAAAAAGGGTAATAGTTTTTACCTGATATGTGTACAATTGTACGTATATAACAGGTATCTGATGTGTCATCCTGCTGTAATGCCTTGACACACGGTACACTGTTTCAGGTACGTATTCCAATACAACATTAAGATACACTTCGTTCTTTTCGGTTGTTGAATAAAAGCAATTTTTTAAAGGAACAATATTTGGATGATCAAGTAATCGCATAATTTGAAGCTCTCTGTTTTTGTATCTTTTATCTTGTAACACCTTCTTTATGGCAACAGATTCGCCAGTTTCAAGGCATTTAGCCTATAAAATCAAGAAATGTTTACTAAATTGTTAGCATTTATTTAGTTTTGGATTTAGAAATTTATCTGAGTTTATATTAAAGTACCTCAAAAACAACACCAAAAGAACCAGTGCCAACTATACGTTCCGCCATGTAAGACAAAGTCTACACCAAAAAGATTCGATAAAGTAAGTGTTATGATTACATATAACCTCTCAAATAGCAACATAGTTACATTTATTTGCCGATAATAGCAAAATATAATGTGAAACTTTGTAAAATGCTTAAAAATTTATGTTATGTATTCCTATTATTGGTAAAGAAATGTAAGCACGTTGCTTTTGTGGGAAAGGAATTGTATGTATGTTGCTATTATGGATAAATAACTAAGTAAATTTTGCAAGTTTTTACTTACATATTGCTATTATCAGTAAAAAAAATGTAAGTACATTGCTATTATGGGTAGGAAATATAAGTTAACTAATGTCTAAATCGGTTAGATTCAGAAAAATAAGGTAGTTAACTAAAAATGATCACCTGTTTTGGTTGACCATTTCGACCACCAACAGTAGTCACTATTACTTGACCCTTTTCAGTTCCATTGCCATTGACAACAGTAGCTTCAATTTCCTAATTTACAAGTGACAATCATAAACATATGACATATTCAATATATTACTGGTTGGATAACTACAAGTAACTTATGAATTCAGTTTATATGTTACCTTGTCTTCGGATTTATCTTCCTTGATTTTCATTTCATGCATTTCTTTTGGAAGTTCGTCAAAGTCAGATTTTTCGGGTTTTGGAATAGAAGATGTGTTGGATGTACTTGCAGCCATGTCTGTAGTAGCATCCATGTGCTGTTCTACATTCGTTGTACTCTTTTCTACTGATTGTGGTTCATCAATAACATGTGATTCTACTTCTTGCTCAACTTTTACCCTCTTAATGCTAGAATCTCCACCCTACAAACGCATCAAGTTCATATGCATAAGCAAATTTGTTTACTAGTGTGCAATCAATTAAAAACAGAGAAAAAAAGGAGGAAGAGAGCAAATAATAATCAGATGTTCAGTTGCAAAAACTCAGATAATATGAGCAATCAAAACGCTTTATATGGAATCTCTGAAAACAATGTCAGATTTTCGGTTGAACAGTTGACTTTGAAGAACATAGAAGCAACTACATTTCGATGATTCCTAAGCGCATCAATGTTTTATCTCTCCTCATCAATGAAAGCAAAATAGTAACAGAGATCACACAACGGTTTAAACAAATCGAAGTAAATCCATTCCAATACCATGAAAATTCAAGTATTAGAATATTAATGTCGATGAACCACATGACGAAACAAGCACTCCTCATTCATTAGCTGCTCAGTAGATCAACACTTCTCGTATGTTTCTTAAATCATAAACTATCTATCAAATATAACTGTTAGAAACTCACAGGATCTGAAACGGACGAGCGACCAGAAGCGATACTCTTCAGACGACGCATCACATTCATTATGTTTCGTAAATCATAACCCTAATTCCCCACTCCACCACTTTCTCTCTCTAGAAAACACACTTCCTCTAAAACTTCCCAAACTTCAACCGCTTTTTCACCACCACCGCCGTGGAGGAGGAATTCGCGACCGCACACGCAACCCTCCCCCACCTTCTGCTTCAACTTTCTCTCTCTAAATCTCTCTGTTTCTCTCTCTCTCTCTCTCTAAGCTCAATCTCTCTCTGGTCAAAGGTGTAAACCTGAAAAAGGCCAATCATTCATTCCTTACCTCATTCTGTACACTAGTCAAACTTTGATTTTCAACCGTCCGATTTTCTCATGATCGTTTGATTCAACGGCTCTGAGTGATGGTAACATTGGATGCTAGTGAAGGACTTTTGAATTTGCTATTCCGAAACTGCCCTTCCTACACGAATATTCTTTTGGGTACCCACATCCTTTTGTTTCCTTTTTCATTTCATATCCCTCTAGTTTCTTATTTTTAACTTTGCCACATACGTATTTCGCAACCATTCTAAACTAATGTTGTATTATTCTACGTGTTATATACGATGTTTTAAAAACCCGTTTGGCGAACTTTTTCGGTTAAACCCTCCGATTAAACATATAATAACAAGTAGGATAAAGAAAAAAAAAATTTATCAATAAGTTCAACCATTAAAAATACAAATAATAACAAGTAGGACAAAGAAAGTAAATTAAAATTTGTATCATGTATGAGATTGAGAAGACGCAAGGCGGCAATGTCAAATACAACATATTTTATTTTTATAATATGTTGATTTTAATTAAAGTAGTTAAGACTTAAGACTTTGCAAGGGTGGCAATGGGTTGGGTTGAGTTGTAAACGAATCGATCTGTTTAATTAAATGGGTTGAAAATATGTACCAAACCCAACCTGTTTAAGTAAACAGGTTGACGAATTTCAACCAAACCCAACTTTTTTAATAAATAGGTTGAAATCAGGTTGACATGTTTAGCATTTTTTGTACCCAACCTGTTTGATAATTGGGTTGACCAATTTAAAGAGAAACTGAGACTCCACTTCTATTTTATGACTTCATCTTCTTGATATGAAAAAATGCCAAATTAGGGTTTGAAAGAGAAACGAGAAGGCGACTCTAGGAGATAAGAAACTGAAAGTCTAATTTCATGTGAGAGAAGTGTAGGCAGCAACAATAATAGGATACATGTGTTGTAAGTTGACTAGTTTTTGGATTCCAAATAAAGCATTAAATACTAATTATCTAAATAAAAAATAATTATAATATAACAATTAATTCAATAATAATACTAAATAAATTTTATATATATATATATATATATATATATATATATATATATATATATATATATATATATATATATATATATATATATATATATATATATATATATATAGTTTTAGTTGGGTTGACGGGTTGAAATCAGGTTGAAAATTTCAACACTAAACTAACCCATTTAATTAAACGGATTAAACAGGTCGACCCATTAAATGGGTTGAAAATTTCAACCCAACCTGTAATTTATTAGGTTGGGTTCAGGTTGGGTTGGCAGGTTCGGATTGTAATTGCCACCCCTAAGACTTTGGAGTCTTTAGCCCAAACCAAACACAAAAGCCCAAGATAAGGCTCTTCTACTCCGGTTCACCACAACCGGTTCAACCGGTTTTTTACCAAAACTGGCCCTGTTCAACCGGTTTTTTACCAAAATCGGCCGATTCATTCCAGTCAATAAATCATCATAAAACCGACTCTAATCAAACTGTCTTATCTTCGGTTCCTGATTGAATCGGTCCGAACGGCTTTTTAAACATTGGTTATATATAACATTACATATAAAGCAATCAAAAATTTACAAAGTAAAAAACGTCAAAACAAAATACATGTTGTAATTATGTAAAGTTATACAACACATATTCAACTTCTGGTTATCATATACAATGTACTTCAATCAACATCTTCATTTTATAATAACACAAAACAAAGAAGACAATGCATTGATAGTATAATAAAATGGAATTAAAATTTTTCCAATAACATAATTAGTTTTGATCTTTAAAATCATACCTCCTAAGTCCTAACATATTTTCTCATCGTTTACCTCAGACTTAAACTTGTCAAACTGACAACATCATTATTACCAACAACAACCTAAATTTATTTCAGAACAACACAAAAGATAAACATGATATGAAATTTTCACAGCTTTTAATACAACACCGAGCAATAATTATCATTGAGGTCGATATTATAAATATGACGGATACAATATGTGGTCCCCATATAGCTCCACCAACATATCACATTCATAGTATATGATTCTAGTCAACAGTTATTCTTCTTCGATTATACCATAATATTTTTACTTGAAATGCTTCTAACCCTTTGGTTATTCAACAAAGCAATCGGTTTCTCATAAACTATATTTGTAACATCCGCATTTTGGCCGTAGTAGTTTTGATCGTTTTTTGTAAAAAAAAAAAGTTTTTTGGAAAATAAAAGCCTCGATTTCGTACACTTATTATCTCATTGGTGTTTTACAGTTTTAATACAAAATGACATGTTTTATACCTTTATGGAAACTAGACTCAATTTCCTACACTTATTGTCTCATGGGTGTTTTCCAGGTTTTGCACCAAGTTTTCGTAAAATAGTTTGCAAGATCGGTCAGACTTGTTTTTATGAGTTTTGGTGTACTTTTCTACCATTTGACATATTTTTTTCACCCATTTTCTTGATATGTCATTTATTAAGTACTTTATTACATAATTTCTAATTAAAATTGTTAAGATGTACATTAAGACATTCACAAGTGATTAAGACAATAGATTGAACCTATGATTGCAAGATTTGATATTTTTTACAATAAATCATATTTATATTGGGGATATTTACTATCATGAAGCTCATTAGACAATAGAGGTAAGCCATGAATTTACTTATGAATTAAGGTCTAATTAAGACCATTACATATTCAATAAGACACTTCTTAATTGGTTAAGACATGAGATTGAATGCAAGGACTTAAAGATTTGATTTTTTACAATCTTTACCGGGGATTTTTACTTTCCATTAAGTCCATACATAAACAACCATCAAATGACATTACAAACAAAGTCACAACTCAATGTTCCCCCAACTTACATAAGTAGTATCAATTATGAACATGGTGTAACCAACTTGGTCCTAAAACACAATATACATTCTAATCACTTGTTCATTTCTATTTCTGAAATTTACCTTCTGTTTACGATGTTGGATCTAGGCACTACCAATTCTCCCCAAACCAATTGGTGTTAGGAAATACGCATGCCCTCACCATATAGCGCATCAGCCATCTAGCGCCTTGGCATTTGAATGCGACTTGGCACATGCCTACGTTGCCGCAAGGACTGAGCCATTTCTGCACTCAACAATCCCCCCCCCTTAGAAATTGCTCCCTGAGAGAATCGAACCCATGACCTTAGCTTTGATACCACTTGTTGGATCTAGGCGCTACCAACTCTCCCAAAACCAATTGGTGTTAGGAAATGCGCATACCCTCACCATATAGCGCATCAGCCATCTAGCGCCTTGGCATTCGAATGTGAGTTGGCACATGCATACGTCGCCGGAAGGACGGAGCCATTCCTGCACTCAACAACCCCCCCCCCCCCCTCAGAAATTGCTCCCTAAGAGAATCGAACCCATGACTTTAGCTCGGATACCCCTTGTTGGATCTAGGCGCTACCAACTCTCCCAAAACAAATTGGTGTTAGGAAATGTGCATACCATCACCATATAGCGCATCAGCCATCTAGCCCCTTGGCATTCGAATGCGACTTGGCACATGCCTACGTCGCCGCAAGGACTGCTGTTTTACCCATCCTATTCACATTTCACAAAAGATACCATAAGTTGACAGTCAAGTACCACATTTCCTCTTTACATGTCAAAATGATTTTTCTATATTTTTCTATGATGTTTCTAAAATAGGCTAGAAACATAAATTTTACCTTAAATTTCCAGCTATGATCACGAGGCTGTATCTCGACTTCTAGACATCAATATCGGAAACCCTTCGGTCAAAACTTGTGTGTATGCCTCACGAAGCTATTGTATAAAATTACAATGATTCAACGGTTCGATCCCCATGTATCGTCCGAACATTATAGAGAGGTCTTGAAAAACGGGATCTTGAGAGTAACCTAGGGTTTGTTGTCAAGCTTATTTATTAATTCCCCTTCTCTTTGATTTTCAACCATGGAATTGATATTCTTGCTGCAATTCCTCTCCCTCACGACTCTCTCTTTTCCTCTCTTCCTCACTCTCGATATAACTCTCTATCTTTCTTTTCAGTATACCCTAGTTCATGGCTTGCAAGGATTAAAGGGTTTAGGGTTGTGTGTCATGTATCTATAATCACCAAGGGTATGGGCTTACAAGAAAAACCGAAGGCCAACAACATAGAGAATAATCCCACTGAAAAAGTTTCAGCCCAACATGATCCATACACAAGTTTTGGGGGAATTGCATATCTGGTCCTATACATTGCCATAATGACATTATTTCCCCCATTCAACATTAACTTGACATTCTAACTTAATAACTTTGACACTTTAGTCCCTTAACTAACATTTCTAGCTTATAAATATATTTCTTATATGTTTATTATTATTATTATTACAATTAGTTTAATAACTCATAACAAATTATTTAATCATTTTTCTTAAAATACGATTTAAATAAACAATTAAACACTAAAAAAATGGGAGTTACATGCTAGGAGGGTAATAGTTGATTAGAGTCCTAGCTCAAATTCTAGTGAATAAAAAGAAGAAATTATACCTAGAAGTTGCTTTGAGCTAGATTCTATCACCAAATATTAGAGTTTTGCACTTCAATCAGTAGGAACTCCTCAAACACCTGTGAATCCCTTCTCCAAGCTTTTCTGAATACATTTTTGAACTACCGAGTTGGAAAAGAAGACTTGCAAAGGTTGGATGTTAAACGAGGTTTAGCCAAACTGGATTGTTATTAGTTTGATAACAAATTTTATATTTTTACTTTATATCAGTTTTATAGCCAAATAGTTATAACTAGTTGTAAAACAGCGAGAATTAAATATATCTCATTTTACATGTTATCCAAAATAAGTACCGACAATCCGACATCAAATATATACATTTAACCTTACTTTTATAACCTTATATAGAAACATCCCAAGTTGACGACTCATACATTTATACCTTACAATGTTTCATACAAGACAATGAAACAACAAAATTTTACATAACAAAACTCTAATCTTTCCCAAAAAAGTTCCCAAACTTCCTTCTTTGCAATCTCCCCAACAACATTTTCGATCCGATTATATCCATTTCGGTAAGTTTCTTCAAGTACCCAATAGCACCATACGATATCATAAGCCTCCTACACTTCTTGCTAGTCGATAACACCCCGAGGCAACAAACCGCGTATTTTTTGGCGGTGTTTTGCGGGCTCGGATCAAGCAATTGAACCAAACTCGGTACACTTCGCAGGTCCCGTTTCACTTCCCGAACATTCCGTGGGACCGTCATTAGGGTTGCGATCGCCTGCGCCGCCACCTCACGGACCTCGTTCGGTTTCGCCTCGAGTAATTTGATTAGTAAAGGGATGCATCCGCACTCGCCCACAACTTTTTTCATTTCGGGTGAGTCTGAAACCCTGATTAGGGTTCCGACCGCCGCTTTCTGAGCTCCGATGGAGCTCGATTCAAGTACGTGGATGAGTCTCGGAAGCAATCCGAGCGAAATTAGGGTTTCGACAGAAACGGACCCCACGAGGTTCCGAATTGTCCAAACCGCTGGTTCTTGCGGTAGACCGCAATCAAGATACGCCAAGAGACTACGAACGCCGCCTTCGGTGATTACAGTTCTTTTGAGATCTTCATTACTCGACGTTAGATTCCGCAAGCATTCCGCCGCGTATTCGGACACCGATGATACCCCGGAATCGAGTATTCCGATCATGATCTTTACGACCCCTTCTTCGGCTAGGGTTTGTCGGAGATCGGGAATCACCGATAAGTTTTTCAAAGTACACGTGGCAGAAGTTCGGGAAACGGAATCACCCGTGCAACATACTTCCGTTAGCGGCTGCACCCCGCCATGGCCCGCTATCGCCCGCCCGATCTCCGGCGACACGGACAATCTTTGAAGGGCGATTGCGGATTTTTCTCTTCCGACTGAGCTTCCGGATTCAATTAGCCTTATCAAAGGCGGTAAAACGCCTTCCGAAACAAGCAAATCATCACAACCACCCGATTCCGTTAACGTACAAATCAAAGTAACCGTTGTTTCCCGGATTCTTGGAGATGTAGCCGTTAAAAGTTGTACCAATGCCGATATACTACTCCGTCCCAAGAAGGGCAAAACGGTCTTTTCGTCTTCTTTCATCACGTCAACGAGACTATCGAGAGCTTTATGTTTCGCTTCCAAATTCCCGATTTGCAACCGAGCTAACAACTCCGTAACACTATAGCTTCCTTGACTTGTACCTTCGGGCGCGGACAAGGTACAACTCGACAATGCAACCTCGCTCAAAACCCCGGTTTTTATTAAAAGTCCGCAGTCTCGTAGATTTAGATCGATTTTACCGGATAACGCATCGAGATCGCTTTGCATTTGAAGCTTTCCTTCTTGTTTCTCTTGTGAACACTTTTCTGCCATTTTGATTATTTCGTTTAAAGTTTTTGAAACCGATTGAAGTTGTTCTTTGCATAATGTGTTCTTTGAAAAACACGGATGACTCGATAAATCTGATAACCGATTCGGGATTTGTTCTAATTTTGATATGATCATTTTCCATCTGCTTGGAAACCCGTTGACTTTTCGGGCCTTTTCAAGAGCCAATGGGACAAGATCTTTTGCATACGAGAGCCACTCTTCGGTTGACTGAAAGTCAAAGTCAACCGTTCGGTCAACCACGGTATTATTCTCTTTATTCTGATCTTCTAACATAGTTTTGCGGAAATCAAACCTGTTGGAAACACGAAACAGGTTATTATAAAAATCATTTTTTCAAGATTTTGGGATTAAAATGATCTATTTACAGAAGTCAAACCTGATGATAAAATTCAAGATTCTGGGGCTTAAATGATCCAAGAACCACTCAAGAAAAGTCAAACCTGCAAGAAATCATGAATAGCTAATTAAGATTCGTGGACATTTTGAAGATTTTTGGGAGTTAAATGATCAAGAAAGTCAAACTTAAATATACAGAAGTCAACTTGCAGAAATATGAACAGAAACATGAAAAATTCAAGATTTTGAGACTAAAATGATCCAAACAACATACTCAAATTTGTAAAAACTGAATACTAAAATGTCAAACATGCAGGAATCAAGAACATGATAATTTCAAGATTCACATATGATTTAGGAACCAATTTAAAGACATTAAACCTGAAGAACATAAAGAAGTCAAATCCAAATCCAATGAACATAGAGACTTGAACCCAAAGAACATAGAGAAGTCAAACTCGAAGAACAAATCAAATTTTCAAAATTTCAAACTTTCAAGATTTCATAATCTAATAAGCCATGTATTGATCTAAGAACTCAATAATGAGATCATAAAGGTAAATCCAGGTCATAGAATAGGATTCTTGAAACTAATAGAAACCAACATGTTCAAAAGGGACCCAAAAAAGAAGATCAAGATCATCACTTTTTCATGAAAAGATAGTTGTGTAGCAGTTGGATGATTTGGATCATCAAACTTTACTTTATTAATTCATAATTTAAGAAGCAAAAAGGAATAAAGATTAAAGCTTTTTTGAGAATCTTGCATGGTCATAATAATTGTGTTATGTATACATTGATTGAATCTGTGACCTTCTGTTCACAAAGGGTAACTTTATTTGTTGTTTCAAGATTCACGTTTAAAAGGCCAACCATGATGGTAGTGTTTTATAATACAAAAACAAAAGTTAAAAATATATTTTTTAATTTTTTATTATTATCTAGTTGCAGCAATTTAAGAATTGCTTTTATTTACTGTACAAAGTTGTGCTGTAAAGATGATGAAAGTTAAAGGAAGAACTTTTCATGGGCAAAATTCAAAGGGGCAATTTTAAAGCTTGAAATTTACTCAATAATACTTTTAAGATTAAATCTGTCAAAAAAATGGGTAGTTTTTAGTAAGCAAATACTTTTTTGTCTGTCATATAATTCTCTAACAAATAATAAATGAGTAAATATGACCGGTTTCGTTTTTAGTTTTTTTTTTTTTTTTTTTTTTTTGAGGCATTCAAGATAAAAAAAAATCCAAATCGACCCATAAAAGATTATAAAAAAAGTGATTAAAACAACATTTTAAGAATCCGAAAATGCTAATTGCCACCTCATTCTAAGATTAAAACAACATTTCAAGAAAACAAAAACAAAAACTTTATCTATCATCACTTTTTATTAGTCCAACTTTGTGGGTCCCATCTTCGTTTCTCTTTAAAAATAAAGGGACTCACAATCACATTTTTGTTTCTCCACGTACCAATTTAAAATAGGACCCGTAAATGAATATGATTTATGTTCAAAACGAATAGAGTCGTAACTTAGATTCATTGAAAAGTCATTAAAACCGTGTACTAAAAGTGATTGTTACAATTTTCCTTCATGTGGGCAAGTAGTACGAATCTTAAAGAGACGTTAAATTTTGCTTTAAAGAAAAGACAATAAATGTCACTTTTTACATTCAATGGTACACATATATGTAATGTGACAAACTATCAAATTTCAGAAAACATAGATAAAAATAAAAAATCAAGATTATACCTCAAAGCGATTGGTTGTGCATCCCTTTGATAGCCCTTGAATATTTTCTAGCGAACTACTTCTGAAATCAATAAAACAAGAACCAAATATATATTAACAATGAGAAGCAAAATAATGCACCAAAATCTTTTTTTAATTTATGTTGATGGGAAGTTTCGGTATGATTGATTAACTTTTTGAATCATGCAACAAGAACACTGTGCAACAATGTGCGACTTTCGGAAAAAGTACAAAATGTGACCGTTTTTTTGGGGATAATTGTGTTCAGAATTGATCGTTCATGTAAAATAAAGTGATGTTTCGCATTTGTAAAAGAATGAAGGTTAACTTGCAGTACAATTTAGAAAGTTAATCGATTGTTTTTGTATAAAAAAGATGCAAAAATGGAGGTTTTTTCAATGAAGCATATCGCGTTTTTTGCATAATTTTACCAAGGATCAAGTTTTCAAGACTTAAATTCTTGGAGATTCGAATCATACCCACCAAATATCTGATTTTTGAACCTTAATTTCTGACTCTTAATAGCATAAAATCGTAATAAAAATATATAATTTAAAAAAAATTAAAGGAAACCCCAACAAAGATTAAGCTTTATAACTCAATTTTCCTAATTCTGAAATTTCTTGGAGATGTGACTCATACCCACCAAAGATTTGATCTTTAAACCGTAAATTTATCACTTTCAAAAGCACAAACTTGGACCAAAAATTACATTTACAGAAAATTGGGAAAACCCATCAACGATTAAGCTTCAAAACTCAATTTTCCTAATTTCGCAAGTATGGCCAAAATTTTGATCTTTAAACTCTAATTTTTGACTGCACAAACTAGAATTAAGGAATTATATTTAGAGAAATTTGAAGAACACCCACCACAGAATAAGCTTCAAAGCTCAGTTTCCGTAATTCAGAAAGTATAGCAAATGATGAAAGAATTCATTTCTTGAAGATTCGACTCATATACCCATCAAATATTTGATCTTGAAGCATGAATTTTCAATTTAGAAAGCACAAAGTACTATCGAATAATTGAATTTAAAGAAATTTGAAACAAACCCACCAAAATTAAGCTTCAAAACACTGTAACCCAAAATTTAAAATTACGATTAAGGATTTGACATTGACACCCACCCACTAAAGATTTGACATTTCAAACCCTAAATTCCCAAGTTAAAAGGCAGAAATAGACAATCAAACATGAAGAATTTCGAGAAATAACCACCAAAACATTAACCTTCAAACCTCTGTTTCCCCAAATCAAAAAGTACTACAAGAATGAAAACAATCAGTTTCTTAAAGCTTTGAAAAATCCCCACAAAAATTCCGTATTCAAAAAAGAATAATTTCCAAATTCAGTGACTCAGTATTCGAATTTAAAGAAATCCGACAAATACCCACCAAAATTGGATCGAGAACCACGAAATTGCACCATAAATTGATTGACTTTCTTCTTCCATTATTGAACGACACATGAATGCATTATTAATAACGTAATGGAAAAGAACAAAATTTAAATCATTGAGAATCTTGAAACTGAGAAGTGAGATCCTGATATTGATTTGAAATTTTTCTGAAACAAAAGGTTTACCCGTGAGGAAGGCGATCGAGCTTAAACTGGATGCCGACAGAAGAGAATGAGACCATTCAAAAATATAAAAATAAATTTATTGATTTTTTTCAAATCCCTCTCTGGAAGAAGTATTATGTCAGACTGGCTGAGCTGTGATGTTTCCAAGATTCACTTTATGGAGCTAGTGACTATCTATTAACTACCCTTCTATCACAACTCTAAAATGTAATATTTTAAATCAAAGAGTAAATTACAATTTTCGTCCCTGTGGTTTGCATGAAATTTCACATTTGGTTATCGTTTTGTTTTTTCACGCTAATGGTCCCTCAACTGTTATTTTGCTTACATTATTGGTCCATTGGCCAGGTAAAAAGACCAATATACCCTTTTTTATTTCTTTTTCTTTTTCTTTTAACACTTTATTTATTATTGATTATTAAAAAAATGAAAAACCACCCCCACCCCCATTACCCACCGGCGTTATCTTAGGGTTCTTAGGGCTTTCCGATTATTTCGAAGAAATTAGCGATGGAAGAGGATGGGATAGAAGACGTTAGTAGTAGCATTAGTGCTAGGTTACTGAGAAGGCGGAGTGGTGGTGGCGATTCATGTAACACCCCAACTTTTACACAAATTTTTTTTTCCAAACTTATATTACAAATATTTAGTCATACAAACCATTTAAGTTTTTACAAATGCGGTATCACAAATTTGCATCATAACCACAGTTCAAACCTGTTTATTTTACATTTTGTACAACAGAAGCTACGGTCCCACACCCGACTCTTCTAACGCCCTTCCTGCTTACCTGAATACATAGCATTTTAAAAATAATACGTGAGACATAATGTCTCGTGAGCATTATGGGTTTAGACCCAAAACAGTTTTCCAATAATAACATTATTCTTTAAATTTCCAATATTTTATTTCCTATGAGCGCACTATGAGCGCACCCATAGGTATTCCTTATTTTGTGATGGTACATTCCTACGAGCGCACCCGTAGGTTTTATACGAGACGCACCCGTATAACTACTTCCCCAATAGCATGAAACGGATTCATCTATCAAGGTAAGACAACTACTTCGCGACGGGAGGTACCATCCCAGTAGTGTCTTTTTGCCACCCCTACCGCAGCAGGCCGTGGTCTTTATCCGGATACTAAACAACTTATCATCATGGGCCAATCACATTATTAGTTCACTGTATTTCCGATTCTCTTTCTTTACACATTATAATCATATTTTTCATAAAATACTTTTAATGCCATAAAAACACTTTGACTCCAAAACGTTTTTGAATAAAATTCATTTTGCTATGTACTCCAAAAATCCACATAATACTCACCTTAAGTCACCTAGGAGCTACTTAGCTTCGTGGACTCCTTTATCTTTCGCTTGGTTCACCGTATTTGAACCACCACCTATATACACATTCAGTTTACATATTTGGTTAACACATATTTATATATTACAACTGACTCCACAGTACTAGAGTCTAACATTATACAGTTAGGGGTCATAACCAAGCTATAACTCTTAATAAACTAGCTTCTTTCAATTTATAAACTTTCCCAGAATACGCGTATTTTACTACAGTACCCTTGGGAGATCGTATCCCTGGTTTAATAATTTTCCACGTGTTTTCACACCATTTTAGACTTGTGGTATGAATTATAGACCAAACGGGCATGTCTAGCACCATTTTCCACAAAATTTCGGACGTTTTGGACATCGGGGGATATGCACGAGTCATGCATATTGTGTGCATAAAAGAGCACGACTCGTGCTCTTTGTAGGATGCTATTTCTAGCTTAAATAGTGGAGCACGACCCGTGCTCATGCTACGCAAAAAGAGCACGACTCGTGTCTGTGCTGCAGATACGGGGTTTTGCCCGATTTTTGTGCTGCAGCCCCCTGTTTTGGTCCATTGAGTCCTTAATACTTAACCTAACCAATATATATATCATTCTATGACTAAAACCTTCAGTTTACATCAGGTTTTAACCCATAGAAACAACTTAATTACATAAATTCTTAATTTAGGGTTCTTGAGGAAAATTCTCAATTCCTCCTTCTTTTGACCGATTCCAGAAGTGAAATTGAGTTCTAATAATGTTTGGAACACATTTTCTAAGTTGGAAACGTGACATGAACTCCACATTACTTATGCAACCCGTTTTCCCCCATCCACAAAATCCCAAAATACTCAAACTAGGTTATAAGAGTGAAATTCTTACATTAATTAGCTTAGGAATCGAAATCTTCAAACTAGTTTCTGATTTTCTGATCAAATTCCCCAGAACCTTCAAAACCGTGACCACCCTTGCTCTCTCCCGATGCTTCTGTAAGTTTCTGGGAGTTATGGAGATTTTTTCTCCTATTTATACTTCCTATTTTTTCACTTCTAACCCTCTAGTTCTTTTTCTACCAATTGGACACCATAATTTAATTTTTATTACACAATACTTTTACTTCTTACATTAATACCCATAATCACAAATTATTTTACATTAAGGTCCAAAATATGGCAAAAGACCAATTTGCCCTTTTCCATAATTTTACTATTACACATATTTACTTTATATTTTATTACAATTTCTCTCGGGTTCTTACAACCTCTCCCAGTTAAGAGGATTCCGTCCTCAGAATCTCTTCGTAATTCGTGAAATTTGGGTATCTTTTCTTCATGTCTCCTAAAGTCTCCCAAGTCAAATCTGAACCCGACGAGTGCTTCCACTTGACCAAAACTAAGTCAATTTCCTTATTTCTTAACTTCTTGGTTCTCACTTCCAACATTGCTTCTGGCTCTTCTATAAGCTTATTCGGGGCCTCTACTTTTAAATCTTCCAACGGAATAACAAGCTCACTTTTTCCAAAGTACCTTTTCAGGTAGCACACATGGAACGTATCATGTATACCGCTTAGTTCACGTGGTAACTCTAGTTTGAAAGCTTGTTCACCAATTCTTTTTAAGATCTTGAAAGGTCCAATATATCTTGGACTCAATTTACCCCTCTTTCCGAATCTTACCACACCTTTCCACGGCGATACCTTAAGCATCACTAGATCACCTTCTTTTAGATCGTAAGGTCTCTTCTTCAGATCTGCATAACTTTTCTGTCTATCTTGAGCAGCTTTCATATTAGCTTGAATTATTTTGATCTTTTCGTTTGTTATCCTTACAATTTCCGGCCCGGTTATTTTAGTCTCCCCCGCTTCCAACCAACATAAAGGGGTTCTACACTTTCTGCCATATAGAGCTTCAAATGGTGGCATTCCAATACTAGAATGATAGTTGTTGTTATAAGAAAACTCTACTAATGGCAGGTGCTCGTCCCAATTTCCACCAAAATCCAAAACACACGATCGTAGCATATCTTCTACGGTCTGAATGGTTCGTTCACTTTGCCCGTCTGTCTAGGGATGATAAGTTGTACTCATTTTAATTTTTGTCCCTATTCGTTCCTGTAGTGCCTCCCACAATTTTGAGGTAAATCGTGGGTCTCTGTCAGACACAATTGACAAGGGAGCTCCATGAAGTCTTATAACTTCATCCATGTATATCTGTGCCAATGCTTCCAACTGTGTAGTTTCTTTAATTGCCAAAAACATTGCACTCTTGGTCAAGCGGTCAACAATGACCCATATACAATTATGACCTCTTCTAGTTCTTGGCAACCCAACTATGAAATCCATGGTTATGTCTTCCCATTTCCCAGCTGGAATTTGCAGTGGTTGAGTATTTCCATACGGGGCTTGGTGTTCTGCCTTCACCTGTGCACAAGTTGCACATTTGGAAATATACTTGACTATTCTTTTCTTCATTCCCGGCCACCAATACTGTTCTTTGAGATCCCGATAAGTTTTCGTACTTCCTGGATGAATGGAATACTTTGACTTATGGGATTCTTCTAGAATCAACTTTCTGATTCCACCAGCTTTTGGTACCCATACCCGGTTTCTGACTGTCTTCAATCCCTGAGTATTTTCTCCAAGCACCAAATCCTTCCCCAGCTTTTCCTTCTTTAAGTCACCTCTTTCCAATACTTGCTTTTGCGCGTCTTTAATTCTTTCTATTAGACTTGATTTCAACTCTATCCGCATCAACCTTTCTTGACTCTTCTTTTCGTGAAACTTTCTGCTTAAAGCGCCTGCTACCACATTTGCTTTCCCAGGGTGGTAAGAGATTTCACAATCATAGTCATTTATCAGCTCCAGCCACCTACTTTGCCTCATATTAAGTTCCTTCTGTGAGAATACATACTGCAGACTTTTGTGATCTGTGTACAAGGTACATTTTGTTCCGTACAGGTAATGCCTCCAGATCTTTAGTGCAAATACAATTGCTGTCAGTTCCAAATCGTGCGTTGCATATCTTGTCTCTGGTTCTTTTAATTGGCGAGAAGCGTACGCTATCACTTTCCCCTTCTGCATCAATACGCAACCCAATCCTCTGTTCGAGGCATCACTATACACCACGAAATCTTCAGTTCCCTCCGGCAAGGTAAGAACCGGTGCATTACATAGCTTCTCTTTCAATGTTCCAAACGCTTTCTCCTGTTCCGCCCCCCATTCAAATTTTACCCCTTTTCTTGTTAGCTTCGTAAGAGGTACTGCAATTCGTGAAAAATCTTGGATGAATCTTCGGTAATACCCGGCGAGTCCAAGCAAACTTCTCACTTCTGTCGGGGTCTTGGGTATTTCCCATTTCATCACTGCTTCCACCTTTGCTGGATCAACTTTAATGCCTTGGATTGAGACGACGTGTCCAAGGAATTGCACTTCCCTCAGCCAGAATTCGCACTTCGAAAATTTTGCGTATAACTTCTCTTTCTTTAAAACTTCCAGTACCGTTCTCAGATGATTCTTGTGTTCTTCTGCATTCTTCGAGTAGATAAGAATGTCATCAATAAAGACTATAACAAACTTATCAAGGAACGGTTTGCACACCCTATTCATCAAATCCATGAAAATTGCTGGGGCATTCGTCAAACCAAAAGGCATGACCAGGAATTCATAATGCCCGTAGCGAGTGCGGAAAGCAGTCTTCTCAATATCTTCGTTCCTTACGCGCACCTGATGATATCCAGACCGGAGGTCAATCTTTGAGAAATAGTCAGCGCCCTGCAACTGATCAAACAGATCGTCTATACGTGGTAACGGGTAACGATTTTTAATGGTAATTTTGTTGAGCTCGCGATAGTCAATGCACATTCGCATCGTACGATCCTTCTTTTTAACAAACAGCACCGGTGCACCCCAAGGTGACGAACTGGGACGGATGAAGCCTTTATCAAGCATTTCCTGTAATTGTGACATCAACTCCCGCATTTCGGTCGGGG
Organism: Cichorium intybus; assembly: GCA_023525715.1. Taxonomy (NCBI): domain Eukaryota; kingdom Viridiplantae; phylum Streptophyta; class Magnoliopsida; order Asterales; family Asteraceae; genus Cichorium; species Cichorium intybus. The sequence goes on along the minus strand of CM042016.1, from coordinate 109,878,644 downwards.
CTAAACGGTATGGAGCACGAGCGATAGGAGAAGCTCCGGGTACAAGATCAATTCGGAATTCTACTTGTCTCTCAGGTGGCAAACCGGGTAGATCGTCTGGAAATACCTCAGGGTGATGTCATTTATTGTTTTCTTTGCTTTATCTTCCACTATTACATACGCTAGAAAGGATGAGCATCCTTTCACCAGACATCTTCTAACTTTCGCTGCACTAATCAAACTTAACATCCTCTTGGGTTTTTCACCATAAACATACACCTTTCTACCATCCGAAATTTTCACCGACACTATCTTCTTTCCACATGCAATTTTCGCATCGTTGGCCCCAAGCCAATCCATACCAATGACAACATCAAAAGTCTTCACTCCTATTGGAAGAAGATTCAATGAGAATTTCTGGTCGTCTATACTGAGTTCACAGCCGCGATACACGTGTTTTATTTCCACCTTTTTACCACTTGCCAATTCGACCTCACATACATAATCTAATGGTTCTAACGGTACGTTGAATTTTTGGCCAAACTCATGGGACACAAATGAACACGTAGCGCCAGAATCAAATAATACGTAAGCAGGCATTTGGTTAATTAATAGGGTACCTGAGACCACGTCTTGTGTCTCCTTTGCTTCTTCCCGGGTGAGTTGGAAGGCGCGAGTCTTCACTTTTTGAGGCTCCGTCTTTTTCTGTGCAGTTGATACCATCGTCTCGCCACCCTTCTTCGGACAGTTGAAACTATAGTGCCCCTTTTCGTGACATGAGAAACACTCGACGTCGCTGAGCTTCGGATAGGTACATTCCCTAGCCTTGTGACCCGTTCTCCCACAGTTAAAGCAGGCTGTGCTTCCCGTCTTGCATTCACCCGTATGTTCTTTCCCATACTTATCACACGTCTTCCGACTGCCCTGTTTGCTCGCCATCACCACCGACTTCCCCTTCTTATTCCAACTACTACTCCCGCCACTGAATTTACGTTTATCCCCAGAAATTTGCCTCTCCATTGTTCTTCGCTTGCACACATCTTGAACATTTCTTGCTGCCACAAATGCCTCATCCATTGTTATCGCCCGTTTCACTTCCAATTCATACTCCCAAGGTAGGCCTTTCACGTAACGGTTGATTCGTGCCCGCTCCGTATTGTAAATGTTGCCTACAAATGGTAGCATATCGCTAAACTTCTTAGTGTACTCAGCAATAGTCAAGCTACCCTTCTTTAAGGTAAGAAATTCGTCTTCAAGTTTTTCTATGTCCCGAAGGGGACAATATTTGTTCTTCAAGCGAGTGGTAAATTCGGTCCACGACCACTTATAAATTACATCCTTTCCAATCAACTCATATAAGGTATTCCACCAACCCAGCGCATCGTCTTTCAACATTCGTGAAGCATAATAAACTTTATCTTTCTCATGACATTTGCTGACCTCCAGTACTTGCTCCGTCTCCCGTATCCATCGCATCGTAACTTTGGGCTCAAAGCTACCATAGTATTCTGTTGGTTTACATGCTAGAAAGGTTTTGAAAGAACATCTCTTCTTGTCTTCTGTCCCCACACTATCTTCCTATGTAACCGAATCTCCATTAGTGGGTCTCCAAGAGGCATCATCCGCTGAAGGATTAGGATGCGGTTATCCCAGCCGAGTATTCAGCATTTGGCGCATATCTTCCCGCATTTCTGTTTTTAAATTGCTGATGAGATTTTGTATAGCCTCCAAAGTCACAGGTGGAGGTTGCGGTATTGGGTTTGGCATATCACCCATATTGTCCGCATCGTTGACGGGAATACTCCCACGAGATGGAGTATGACTGGCTGCCCGTCCCCCACTTGAAAGGCTATGATCACCGCTCTCCATTTACTATATAAAATAATAAAATTCACGTTTGTTATTCCGCATAAATATATTTATCAATATATATCCGAAAGCTGTAGCATGTGATCTTCCTATGGAACCTGTGTCCCCAAGTATCTCTCTACTAATTTCCGCAGCCAAATTCCTCAGGCTCCCTCATGACTTCACCATTTCCAAGGCATATCCTGTGGTTACAATAATACGGACCCAATATTATTTTAACCACCTATATGCTTTGGCTCTGATGTTATCACAAGATCCCCTGATTCCTTGGTTTCTGTGGATTCCAACGTTATAATTTACCGACTCTACCCAGTTAGTTAGTACCTAGTACTACTACTTTACTTACTATTAATCCAATAGTTTAAGCCTAGGATGGTTACCCAACCTAATGCGCTTAAACCATGGCTCTGATACCAAATTGTAACACCCCAACTTTTACACAATTTTTTTTCCAAACTTATATTACAAATATTTAGTCATACAAACCATTTAAGTTTTTACAAACGGTGTATCACAAATTTGCATCATAACCACAGTTCAAACCTGTTTATTTTACATTTTGTACAACAGAAGCTACGGTCCCACACCCGACTCTTCTAACGCCCTTCCTGCTTACCTGAGTACATAGCATTTTAAAAATAATACGTGAGACATAATGTCTCGTGAGCATTATGGGTTTAGACCCAAAACAGTTTTTCAATAATAACATTATTCTTTAAATTTCCAATATTTTATTTCCTATGAGCGCACTATGAGCGCACCCATAGGTATTCCTTATTTTGTGATGGTACATTCCTACGAGCGCACCCGTAGGTTTTATACGAGACGCACCCGTATAACTACTTCCCCAATAGCATGAAACGGATTCATCTATCAAGGTAAGACAACTACTTCGCGACGGGAGGTACCATCCCAGTAGTGTCTTTTCGCCACCCCTACCGCAGCAGGCCGTGGTCTTTATCCGGATACTAAACAACTTATCATCATGGGCCAATCACATTATTAGTTCACTGTATTTCCGATTCTCTTTCTTTACACATTATAATCATATTTTTCATAAAATACTTTTAATGCAATAAAAACACTTTGACTCCAAAACGTTTTTGAATAAAATTCATTTTGCTATGTACTCCAAAAATCCACACAATACTCACCTTAAGTCACCTAGGAGCTACTTAGCTTCGTGGACTCCTTTATCTTTCGCTTGGTTCACCGTATTTGAACCACCACCTATATACACATTCAGTTTACATATTTGGTTAACACATATTTATATATTACAACTGACTCCACAGTACTAGAGTCTAACATTATACAGTTAGGGGTCATAACCAAGCTATAACTCTTAATAAACTAGCTTCTTTCAATTTATAAACTTTCCCAGAATACGCGTATTTTACTACAGTACCCTTGGGAGATCGTATCCCTGGTTAATAATTTTCCACGTGTTTTCACACCATTTTAGACTTGTGGTATGAATTATAGACCAAACGGGCATGTCTAGCACCACTTTCCACAAAATTTCAGACGTTTTGGACATCGGGGGATATGCACGAGTCGTGCATATTGTGTGCATAAAAGAGCACGACTCGTGCTCTTTGTAGGATGCTATTTCTGGCTTAAATAGTGGAGCACGACCCGTGCTCATGCTAGGCAAAAAGAGCATGACTCGTGTCTGTGCTGCAGATACGGGTTTTTGCCCGATTTTTGTGCTGCAGCCCCCTGTTTTGGTCCATTGAGTCCTTAATACTTAACCTAACCAATATATATATATATCATTCTATGACTAAAACCTTCAGTTTACAACAGGTTTTAACCCATAGAAACAACTTAATTACGTAAATTCTTAATTTAGGGTTCTTGAGGAAAATTCCCAATTCCTCCTTCTTTTGACCGATTCCAGAAGTGAAATTGAGTTCTAATAATGTTTGGAACACATTTTCTAAGTTGGAAACGTGACATGAACTCCACATCACTTCTGCAACCTGTTTTCCCCCATCCACAAAATCCCAAAATACTCAAATTAGGTTATAAGAGTGAAATTCTTACCTTAATTAGCTTAGGAATCAAAATCTTCAAACTAGTTTCTGATTTTCTGATCAAATTCCCCAGAACCTTCAAAACCGTGACCACCCTTGCTCTCTCCCGATGCTTCTGTAAGTTTCTGGGAGTTATGGAGATTTTTTCTCCTATTTATACTTCCTATTTTTTCACTTCTAACCCTCTAGTTCTTTTTCTACCAATTGGACACCATAATTTAATTTTTATTACACAATACTTTTACTTCTTACATTAATACCCATAATCACAAATTATTTTACATTAAGGTCCAAAATATGGCAAAAGACCAATTTGCCCTTTTCCATAATTTTACTATTACACATATTTATTTTATATTTTATTACAATTTCTCTCGGGTTCTTACAATTCAACCTCACGGTGGGTGGATGGTAGTGAAGTTGATTCAGAATCACCGCCGTGGTCATTGGTTGATGACGAAAATAGAAGTGAAGGACATGGATCTGGCAGAAGAAGGTTACCGGTGAAGAAGGCTAATCGAGTTGACTCTTTTGATGTTGAAGCCATGGTTATCTATGGCTCCCATGGCCACCATGGCAAGGTTAGCTTGATACTTAACAGAAACCTTAGTTACAAAGCTTAATTGCTAATTAAAAACTATAATTGTTTGAAAACACCAGGAGGTGTCGATATGGCAGACTCTTGGGTTGGTTTTTCAGACACTTGGAGTCGTGTATGGTGATATGGGGACACTTGGAGTCGTGATAGAAAGGAATTACAAGAAAAGCTGGGTGGATATGGAGGAAGAAGACGAACAGATTCTGCTTGAATCTACCGGAAATTGGAACGGTGGAGACGAAGGGTATGACGATGGAATCTATCGGAAATTGTGACGGTGGAGTCGAAGGGTATGACGATGGAAATCTCAACAAAGAATATGATGATACGATTTTGCTCGAATCTAACAGCAACAACATATCCGGCACGGTTCCCGAGAGCCTGAAATCAGGTGTGTCTCTCCGGGTGTTTGATATCTCCAAGAACAATTTCTCCGACGTGTTACTGATAGATACACTTTTGAATTTGAGCAGCTTGAAGATTTTGATGTTGGCGTTCAATAATTTCGTCGGAGTTAGGAGAAATCATTCTGACGGTATGAGAGCCAGACGGTGGTCAGAGAGAGAGAGAGGGGGTGGGGGTGGGGGGTTTAGGGTATTTTTCTTTTTCTTTTTTAATTCCCAAAATAAAAAAAATTTAAAAGAAAAAAGAAAAAGAAATTTAAAAGGGTATATTGGTCTTTTTACCTGGCCAAGGGACCAATAGTGTAAGCAAAAATGTAGTTCAGGGACCATCAGCGTGGAAAAACGAAACGATGACCAAAAGTGAAATTTCATGCAAACCATAGGGACCAAAATTGTAATTTACTCTAAATCAAATAATGGTTTTTAAATAACTTAGACAAAATTACAGTTTTGGTCCCTGAAGTTTGTCAAATATTTCATTTTAGGACTAACTATCAAAAAATTACGGTTTTGGTCACTGAAGTTTGTGAAATGCTACAAATCGGTCCCTGGATCAGGTAAAAAGACTAAATTGCCATTTTTAATTTATTTTTCCTTTTTCTTTGAATTAATTAATTATTTTATTAATAAAAAATACCCCCACCCCACCCCTTACCCTCTCTCTCTCTCTCTTTCTCTCTCTCTCTCTCTCTCTCTCTTTCTCTCTCTCTCTCTCCACGAAACCTAGCCGGCTCCACCTCCCGTAATACACCTATTAGACGTATATCTCTTTGGAATTCACCAACTGTTGTAATCAATAGGAAACTCAAAACGAGTAGAGGTAAATTCACATTTCGAGATGCAACACCGTCGGTAACCCGTCGCACCACCGGAGAAGATTAACAGTGTGTGAACTCGGAATCTCGTCGGTGTCTGATACAATTAGAAGATCACTGTCGGAGATTCCAGACCGTCAGATCAACTCGTTCATGATGCTCCGATGATGTGACTCGATCAAAAAAGGGTCGACATTGACATCAGAAGCTGGGTCAACGGGAAGGAAACCGTAAACGATTTTTTCTTCCGCAAAATGAAAACAGTGGCGATTTAGAGAAAAAGTAATAGGTTTCGGGATACCATTGAAGGTCATGTTTGATTCGAGAATGATGAATTTGGTGACGTAAGGGTAAAGTTCTCGCCATCTGAGTTCAAGCAAGTCCAGTTCGTTGTTGAATAGAATAGCATCGTAGACGTTGCGTGGTTCAGAGCTTAAGGTCCATCCATGGAGGTTGCAGAGGTTGTTCATGGAGGTGTTTTTTGAGGATGTCTGGAACTGCGATAGTGATAGGGGCATCAAGCTCATGGGTTCGGGCGTTAGTCAAGATTTCGGCGTATACGTTTTCGACCATCGGTATTGCTATTTTGATCGGCGTTTCTGTCCTTGGTGCTGCGTGGTTCGAATTCTTAGTTTCTTCAATTTTGTTAGGGCTTAGAAAACTCAATTGATAATGATTGTAGTTCATCTTTCTGTTTTTTTAAGGGGAATTTACATTGATTCAATTTCGGAACTAATGATTGTGTCAGTGAGATAACATCGATGAATTAGACGAAAATTTTGATAAAGTGAATCCTAAATCGCTTAATATTTCGCAATGTATTTGCTTATTTTCCAATTAAAAGTGTTACAATAAACTTTTGGGAAAGATATAGCATTACCTGTTGTGAATCCGATTGATATCAGCTACTCTTGAATTTGAAATTAGTGTGCATTGGGAATCACGAAATGGGGTTGTGGGGGACAGCAGCAGCTTTGAAGTTTGAAGAGAAAATGGGATAAAAAAGGAAAAGTGTAGGAAATGTTCATGTGAGATTGAATAAAGGTGAAGAACATTATTTGATGAGTTAGTTCTTTTTGTTTTCTCCAACAATCACGCCATTTCGTTTTTAGTTGAAAATTGTTTGAATACTAATTATTTATGTACTCTGATTTGATTTGAAATTTGTTCTCAGTATATGATCTGAATATGAGGTTTAAGAATAAGAACTGTGATGAGTTTATTTGAATCTAGAGGTAGAGACATTCCAAGCTCTTCCGTCGGCGACATTCCAAGCTCCGTCGGTACCTGTTTATCCCACACTGTAACGGGGAGGGGGAGGGGAAGGGGGTAGTGGGGTGGGGTGGGTTTATTTTTCATTTTTCTAAAATTAATTTAATAAATAATATATTAAAAGAAAATAAAAAGGGTATTTCAGTCTTTTTATATGCCCTAGGGATTGATTTGAAACCATTTGCAAACTTTAGTGACCAAAACCATGATTTTTTGATAGTATGTCCTAAAGTGAAATATTTGGTATACTTTAGGGACCAAAACTGTAATTTTGTCAATAACTTAATATATAAGAAGTAAAATACAGTTTTGGTCCTCGTGATTTTTATTTTTCTGTAGATTTAGTCTTATTTTTCGAAAATTTAAGATAAATGGTCCTTATGGTTTTAAAATCCATCATATTTGGTCATTTCTCTAACACTATTAGAATTTTAGTTAAGTCCAAAGTAAAAAAGTCTTTTTTGCACTAGGACCAAGATTAATAATACTTATAAACTTCGAGGACCATTTCTAAAAGTTGCAATAAAACTGAAATACAAGTCCCTAAGCCATCGTTGTTCTCAAACCTTTGGCAGCGTTTGGTATGTAATACTGGATGGAACAGAACATAATAAATAACTTTGAAGTTGCGTTTGGCATGGACGAGAGTAAAACAATAACTGTGTCAATGAGACTAATTGGATAAACTTTAGTCTCACTTAAAATGATGGAACAAAGTGGAACATGAAGTAAAATGACAAAAAAGTCATATTACTAGTCTCTCATCTAAAGTCTATTACTACCCACACTCACGCCCATACCGACACCCACACCCACCCCACAAGTTTCTTTTTCATGAAAAAGTTTAGTTCACATTTGTGCTTTGGGGTTGGGGTTAATGTCGGATCTAGATTTTGTTCGGGTTTTAGGTTAACATTGATATGGATTTCTGATTTTAAGTTTACATTTGTGCATTGATCATTTTCTAAAAATGAACAAAACTACTAAGTTAACATCATATAATGGTTTTATCTTTCAAACATTGACTTTTTACGTTGGGTTTTCAATTTGGTTTTGGTTTTAAGTAAAATATTTCAATGTGATGATGGTGGTCGACAATTTTAGATGGTGGTGGTGAATGACAGATTTAGGTTGTGAAGGTCGACAAAATTTAGGTGGTGGTGGTAGTGGATTGTAATTTTAGGTGGTGGTGGACTTCTTATAAAAATAAAAGATATTATAATTTTCTCTAATAGAAACGACCAAAAAGGACAAGCTGTGATTGATCTTGATATCACGCGGACTATTACCACACACTGATACACACATATACACACATGATATATATATATATATATATATATATATATATATATATATATATATATATATATATATATATATATATATATATATATATATATATATATACACACACACACACATAGAGAGAGATAGTGTGTGTGTGTGAGTGAGAAATATATATATATATATATATATATATATATATATATATATATATATATATATATATATATATATATATATATATATATGGAAAATGTCCCTTTTTGTGTTTTTGTTCTCTAAAGGCGTAAAGTCGAAGAAATTGTGTTTTCTTAACCACTAATTTTTATTTGACCTGGTAAGTCGGTAAATCCCCGCCAACTTAGCAAAATGCAGTGTCATGTCATTGGGCCAACGCCCTACCTGTGAAGTCAAAGTTTCGATGTCATTAAGTGGATGGGTCTAATACAATTACATAAAGTCAAAATCCCATTTTGTAGGCCAGTTTCTTTCAAATTCCCCCAAAAACCCTTCCCCCGTAAATTAGATTCTGGAGTATTTCACCATGGCATCGTACATCAAAATCGATATTAATTTTCAAGGAATGTTTATAAGACACCCATTTTCATACACGGATGACATTCATCAATTGTTCGAAAATGTTGATTTTGATGGGATAGATATAGACGAGGGTTTTGCATACCTGGAAATATTTATATAAGAAAACTGTAAGAAGCTTTATGTTTTTATTGGTTGAGTTTGAGATACCTGAAGGATTAAGGTCAATTTCTACTGATATAGAATATGCTGAGTTTATCGGCATTCCCTACCACTATCGATGCGTGGTATCTATGTATATAGATCATTTTGAAAAAAAATCTGTAGGAGTGGATTGATTAAGAAATAGACAAAATTGTTAGTCCTGAGGACAACCATTCAATAGTAGAAATTTTTTCAAGAGAACTGCATCGTGAGAATAACCTAAATGAAATCATTGCTACTATAAAAAAAGACCATAAATGACGACTTTTTGAGTAAGATGTTCCTAAAATGAAATACCAACCAGGATACTGAACCGGGGGTTGACCCAACTGTAGAGATTACTGAGAATGGTCCAGATGTTGAAGATGCGCATACAACCTCCAATAAAGATGTTGAGTGGAAAAAGCATAAGTTTGTACTATGTATGAGGTTTGAAAATTCCAAATAATTAAAGCATGCTTTTTGCAATTATGTTGTTACCAACGGGTATCAATTATGTTAAGAAAAAGAATCATACTAGAAGGTTATTAGTAAAATGTTATGATAGAGAATGCACATTTAAGCTTTCGGGTTCAGGGATGAGTAAAGAGTTCTCTTTCCAAATTAAGTCTCTTATACATGACATACTTATGTTAGAAATTTCAAACTTGGTTTAGTTGTGAATTATGCTTGGATAGCTAGCCATTACACTAAAGATTTTTTACACAAATAGAAAATGAGTGTTAGATTGCTTAGGGAGGAGGTGAAAAAAATTGGCATTTAGGTGAGTATCAGCCAATGTAGGATAACAAAGGAACATGCACTTACTATTATAAAATGAACACTTGTAAAGCACTATGCAAGCTTTTGTCATATGAAAAGGAAAATAAGAAGATCCAATCCATGATCAACCATTAAACTGGCTGTCAACTCCATGAATAATAGGAACATTTACTTTAGTAAGTTTTTTGTTTGTTTTGATAAAGTGAAAAAAGGTTAAAGAGAAGGGTGATAAAGATGGATGGGTATTTTCCAAATGGAATTTGTAATGGGGAGTTGTTAAATGCAGTTGGTGGAGATGTTAATAATCAACCTTTCCTAGTTACATGTGTTTTGCCTTGTGTGAAAAATAAAGAGAAATTGAAATGGTTTATGGAAAATCTGATAGAAGATATGCACATTGAAAGTGGACATAATATTACCTTAATGTCTGATCAACATAAGGTATGTAACAATTGTTTCCTATTATATACCCCTTGTTACTACCATTTAATGTATGCAACTTGTTACATGTTTATAGGGTCTACTAGAGGCATTAAAGAAACTATTACCAGATTCATAACATAAGCAATATGCAAGGTATATATATATATATATATATATATATATATATATATATATATATATATATATATATATATATATATATATATATATATATATATATATATATATATATATATATATATATATATATATATATATATATATATATATATATATATATATATATATATATATATATATATATATATATATATATATATATGCCAACTTCAAAAAGAGATTTTTGGGGGCTCACTTTGAAAATCGTTTTTGGAAAGCAAACAAGTCCACAATGAGCCTCTTTTCAATGCAAAAAGGTAAGAGATTCAAATGTTTAACCATGTAACGTATGCCTACATCGTTGAAAGGGACCCCAACACATGGGATATAACATTCTTTCGAATTGGAAGTGGTTGTGATTTTGTTAAATGAGATCTTTAAAAGCTTTAACAATTTGATTATTGATGCTAGGAAAAAAAACATATAGTCAGTATGTCGAAAGAAATATGTTTTTATGTGATGGAAAGGATGTTTAACATGGACACAAAAGAAAGTAAATGAGCCGATTACCAAGTTTGTCCAACCCTTAGATATAAACTAAATGAATTAAAATCCATCAAACGAAAGTTCATAAAGTATTTTTGACATGTTAACCTCAACCAAAATTGACATGGTATTCATTTTTCTTTACAATTTCAAATACTGGCAAGTTCTACCAAGTGGTCTTAATTAGTTTGAAATAAGAAACTTATCAGAATCATATGCAGTTGACTTGGAAAAGAAAACATGTACATGTAGGTTGTGGCAAGTAAATAGATATGGTTGTGTACACTTAGTGACAACAATTTCATACTTAAACAAATCTACTGAAGCATTTATGGACCTACTATATCTTGCAACATTTTACAAGAACACTTACAAGTACCCTTTGTTTAGTATGAATGGAAGCAATATATAGCCTACAACAGAGTATGTTCCTCCATCCCCCTAATTAGAAGGAGAATGACTGGTAGGCGAATTATTGGGAGGAAAAAAGTTGCTTCGAAGATGGATTGAAGGCTACAATGTCAAATATTGGAAAAAGAGTTCTTTGTGGTATATGTCAACAGCCTAGCCACAACAATTCAACGTGTAAGCAGGGGGTAAGACCATCAAAACTAGTAGTTACAAAGGGGAAAAGTTAAAAAAAGTCAAAATGTTTAAGAAGAAGGACAAGTTGGTAACCAAGGAATGAAAAATCAGGAACAGGCAGACCCTATGGAAGTTCGACTGGAAGGATAAGTGGCAATGCAATAAAAGACAAATGAGGAAGAACGTGCAAATATAGAAGTTCAACATGAACTAACAAGCACCAGTTGCACCAAAACAAAGCCTAAAAGATCAAAGAGAATTCTTAATAAGAAGTTGGCTAAACTTGGGACATAATGGGTAAGGAAACACTAGTGCAAAACCAATTGAATGAAAGTAGGTTTGATTTTTTTTTCTGTAGAACGAACATGTGTGGTGAGTTTTTATGTACGTGAATTTGGTTTTTATATTTAAATGGGCGTTGTCTATGACTAATTGTGTCTTATTTACGAATGAATAATCAATTAGGCAACATACATTTGTAATACTTACCATTATAGTAATCCAGGTCTTTGTTAATGCAAGGTCAGTTTACATAACTTACTTTAAGAATACACACCAACGGACTTTATACAATACAAACGAATTTTTACAATAATGTACTTTGTTAATGCAATAAGTAGGCAACATACTTTTACAATAATCACTCATTATAACAAATGTACTTATAAGTTATGTATTTGATCTGGATTTGGATCTGCAACAAATGATGCACTCGATATGAACATTTCCATTTCGATTTGCATCTACAAAATTTGGTCCTTTCATATGTTATTGTTCTTTTTACAACTTGTTAAAAATGCAGCTTACCACATATCTATCATTCACAAACCCATAACTTCAAGTACCATATCATTTTCTTAGAACACCACCAAAAACATTACATACCATAGCAATGTACAGATGACCCGGTTGACATACCATAATCCAACCACAATTTCACAACCCTTCCCCAATCCCAAAACATAGTTAGATATTAAAAAATCCCTGCTACTATGTAGGTCTTTAAATAAAGACCGGACCTACGTACCTACAACACCCACCCATCATCGCATTTTAGACTACTTCTGGCTAATCTACTACCTAGACACAAACTCTATCACAAATAAAACGACAACCCATTTCTAGAATGAAGCTTTCATATTGAGAAGGTTGACATTTTATTGAAAATGGAAGACGGAGGCTTTGACATTGTTCATCTCAACAAAGTTCTCTGCATCATCGTCTTGATTTACAGCTCAATCTCTATGGCTAGAATATTACATTGGCAAGGTAGATCAAGGTCCACCATATTAGCCACGTGAAAGCCGTTAAATGAGTGTATGGGCAACGACATTGTTTGATTTGTTGGGTTTATATGGAAAGAAATTGAGACTTATTTGTTGGCTGATTTAGAATAATGAGCTTTAGGTATTTAATTCATAGATGGACGATCTGCCGGTTTTTAAAAAGACCACAAACCAAACTTGGTCCTCAATGGTGAAACTATTACTTCCGCGTAGGCAATGCAGGAAGTCTCTTATACTTACATGGCAACCTAACATGATGTACCAAGTTTTAAAGTGATTTTAACCGGTTACCCACAATTTATGCCCTTAAAGAGCAAAAAAGAAGACAAAATGGACATTTTAAACCAATGTTCAGAACTTCTTTAGGCTACAGTGATATTTTATTATATTAAAACTATGTTGGATTTTTGAACCGGTATGTGAGCTAATTTTAAAAGTAAGTTTACTCTTTAAGACCAATGAAACATAAAATAAAGAGAATGTGCAGATCGGATTGATGTATGGTCTTACGATCCTATATATGATCTTACAATCTTAGGCTCGATCTTGCTTCAAAAATGAGCTTACCAGGATCGCAGTTGTTCTTTGCTTATAGGATCATAAGATTTTATGATCCTATGATCAAGATTTTGAATTCTTGATCTCAACAACACTGATTAATATTGTAAGAGTCGAAATTTTCATTAAAACATATTTAATATTGTAAGAGTCGAAATTTTCATTAAAACATATTTAACTGTCAACAAGAAATAAAAAAGAACAAAAAACCAATTTATTCAAATTATATAAAGTGAGAACATAAAAGAAAAATAGCTAAACTCAAGAAAGTACTCAAAACTAAAGACAATTATTAGGGTTTGGTGTTAGTTATATGCCAAAACCGAACTTAACCAACGCATATTGTGAGGGGCTTGATCGTATTTCTTTTCATTTTAGAAGGTTATATTAGAAATTTAATAAGTGGGCCTTTGAGTTTTATGTGAAGACAAAATATGCCAGGAGCCTGTTCAAGACGATCATACGGTCCAAAATCAGACAATAATTTAATACTTGATCAGACCGTTGATTATGGGTTTTGAATTTTGAAAATTCGAACTTAAAAGTAGCTCACGTGGCAGTTGACAAGTCATGTAAAGGCAGGCCCCACTTTCAGAATCCAGATTATAATTGTAAAACATGAGTAACATGTTTGGAATGATTGAGTATTTGAGTCAATTCCATTGTAAAATTACTTTTTATTATAATAATATTTGAGTTTAGTAAAATCTAAAATTTTAAGTATATATATAGTTGTAACGTATTTTAAAGCAAATATTATTTTACATTATAAGTTTTTTAACAGATCAAACTTAAATGATGTTTTTTGAACAGTTTTGAAACATAATTACCCTTATAAGTTATTTTATCTTTTTTTTCTATTGGTATTCGTTATTTTATCACAATTATATAATCACATATGGTGCTTTCTATCTAGTTTTTCATTCACAATTTTATATTTTAATTATAAGAGTTTGTGTTTTAATATCTTGAACACCAAATAAATATTAGTTGGGTAACATGGTAATTTTGTAGAAGTTGGCTAACCTCGTTAAGCATTCTTATTTTCGGTAAAGAGATTAAGTATTTTTATTTTTTTTTATAAAAGTTAACATATCCAAGTTATAAGTCAAGTTACACCTTTTTCCTTTATTTTTCCACTTTTTTACTTTTATATTTTTTTCAGTGTTATTTATTTATTTACTCACCATCAATAAGTTAGATGTGGCAAAATGGTGGTGATATGGATTGGTAACTAGCAAAAATTGTAGTTTCTAGTACTCATGAATATATTAGTTAATATATTAGATATTGTTATTAGAATAATTCTATTAAAATAATATAATTTATTAAAAATTGATGTAGAGAGTTATAGATGTTTCATGTTTGCATATATTAAGAATGAGTTTAGATCGTCTTTAATATGTTTGGTGTTCAGCCAATATTTTAAATTTTATTTGTATAACCAGTCAATATAGTTTAAAAAACAGATCAAATTTGTGACCTTCATAATCGATTTCATAAATATATTATAATGATTGTCAATGGACAAATATATAAAGTCAAAAAGAAATCATTATACGAAAAATTATTTTTCCTTTAGGGCCCAAAAATGTTGGCTTTATCTTTATGAAGGGAGTATACAATTATAAATCACTTTTATTCGTCTTGCCTCTTAAGATAATGTCCGACTTCATATATAATATAATGAGAGCTTTTGGCTAAAAAAGCAAATGCTTAAATGTCATGTAGATAACATCAAGGTAAAATTTTACAATTACTTCGTGTTCTTTTAAGTGATTGTTGTGTGTAAAAAGTAAAAACATAATATTGAATATGATCCTACTAAAAATCATTATCTTCATTATAAGAAATTATTAAAAGATCCAGTACATCTCTTTCATGGGACAACACAATACTTTATAACTACAAAGACGAATAATATATAAAGTGATAAAATAATTTAGCGTCTACTAAATAATGGTATATCTAAGTTTAATATTGGCTTTATTATCTTTTGTTTATAAAATCTTGTCTACTTTTATATAAGAAATTGTCTAACTTGAACGTAGTGCTTAATCCTCGTGTTTTAATCGGATACCCATTACTAAAATAGGATAGTGACGACACATAAAGACAGCCAATGTGTGTGGATTTGGACAAATACAAAATGCTTACGATGAAAACGATAAGGGAAGTGATATTTCTACTTAAAAATTTGATTTCATCCACATTAAATATATGTTTTATAGACTTGTACGATAATTGTAAATGTGTTGTACATCATGTGGATGAATTAATTTTTCAATTGGAAATATCATTTCCCAAACGATAAATATGCTAATTACTGATTTGAAGATATGCTTAGGATGGAAATTATATAGAAGTATATGTTAAGTGGTTGACTTGAAGTCGATAAATTTTTTAGTTTTTATTTAAATTATATAGATAATCATAATCGTATTTTAGTTTAATGATAATAATAATATTTTAAACCTTTTTTTAGTTATGAAAAGCCTCAAAATCATCATTAATATCATCCATTTTGAACCAAAAACCTTTTTTTAAATTAATAAAGATTCTAATTGTTTGAATAAATGTGTGACGTGTGTGCTAAATGATTAATTGACAACATGTTTGCTTTATCTTAAACTTTATTTATTTGATAAGTAATTTAGGCTCATAGATGTGGATTTCAAATAACATCTACTCTATGACTCTATTTAAATAAAGGAAGAAAGAGAGAAGAGATAGAGAAGTGAGCTTGGATGAAGCGGGTGGATGTTGGCGGTAGAGAAGAGAAGAAAGAGAGAAGATAGAGAGAATAAAATAAATATTTCATCTGTATAGGTTTGTCGATGCCATCGGATACCACCTTGGCGGAGCGGTGTACACCGTCGGCATAAGCGTGACCGTAGGATGCCGACGACATCGTGAACCCAAACCGTGCAGCCTCGATGTTTTCTTTTTACTCAGATAGATGATTATTAACATATATCAATGGCGAATGCACGTTGTAATCAAGGGTGTCTATGGACCCCGTGGTTTTAGATTTTTTTTTCTTAAGTTGTATACTAAATATTACATGGACACCTTTTAAAAAATTATTTGTGGTATCCGATTTATTTGGATGTACATGCAATTAACAACAAAACAAATCTACCCTATCACATGATTCATACCATAACTTTGAGAAACTTTACGTTTTAATGTTTTAAAAAATAATGCTACAAAATAGCAAATTTGTTTTAAAATACTCTTAAATGTTTATAATTTTAATTAGAATTTGTATATGCTTGTTGTTTATTATTATTTGTATACGGTGTTGTTTGCTTTTAAATTTATATATTTACGTTTGATCATTGGTATTAAATTTAAGTGTTATATTTGTTTTAGATAGTAGTATTGATAAACCCGATCTGACTAAAAACAAAATTTTACCTATTTATTCTTATTTTAGGTAGATGATTATGAATTTCAGTTTTAGATTCTCCACCGACAAACATCAATAAAACGTCAATGGTAAAAAAAATAAAATTGCCAAGATCATGATGGCAAATTGGCAATGACATGTCTTGCAAAAGCGACCAAAACAATGTACAATAATTTGAAAATGAGACCACAAATGTTACTCAACCATCCAGTACTTGATTATGTTAAATTAAATATGTATAGAAAATAAATGTGCTAACAAAGAATAACAATAAAAAACAAATAATTGAATTGAATTCTCATTTATGGAACTCATTTACACTTATCACCCAACCACCTAACGACCATCTTGCCCTCAACAAACTTTCATCACCAACGGATTTATAAATCCTAGTCGAAGACTCGGTTTAATGCACATTATTCATAGGCCCGGTCTTGACGGTGGACGACACGGACGACTGCCGATGGGCCCATCGTCTTAGGTGGCCCAAATTTTTATGTCCTATGTAATATATATGTATATATTTGTCTTCTAACAAAATACAAGTTGTTAAGTACTTTTTATAAATTTTAAAAGTAGATGATATTTCGGGATTGAGACTTTATAATGAATTATTAGATGCATTGAAATTACTACATTTTAATGTGAATGATATAAGAGATCAATGTTATGACAACAAATCTGATATGAAAGTAAAACACCAAGTTGTTCTAAAATAACTACTTGAAATTATTCATAATGTTTTATACATGCCATGCATTTGTCATAGTCTTAACGTTATAATTAGTGATATGATAATTTCCAATAAGACATATTATTAGAAAAATACAGTTTGACGAAACTAATCGTGAAGAAGAATTACAATTCGTTGAATATGATCTTAAGGTTCATTATCTTTTTGTTGTTGTGGATATGACAATTATTTCATTATATAATAGATTTGAACAACTAAAAAATTTTAAAAATATTTTTGGGTGTTTATATAATTCAAAGAAATTAAAGTCCTTAAATAAAAATGAACTTAAAGAATGTTGAATAACGTTTGCAACTACTTTTTAAATTATAATGTATCTGATGTAGATTCAAATGATATGTATTCTGAATCACAGAAAATATTGAATGATTTGACTATCTTATATCTATATAAAAGATATGTTTGACAAAATTGTTCTTCATAATGTTATTAATTATTTTGCATTTAAAAAAGTTAGAAGATTTTTTTAATTAGTGGATTCTTGAATTGGTATAACTATTTGCATATCTAAAACTATTATTTATGGAAAACGCTAGAAAATATATTTTTATAAATTATTTTTTTAATTCGTTTGGTATATTTTGTTTTTGAGTGACCTTTTTTTTGCTCGTTCCAGACCCCAAAAATGTTTGGACCGGCCTAGGGGTGAGCATGGTGCGGTTTGGTGCGGTTTTTGGTCAAAACCGAACCGCAAACCGCATTATGCGGTTTTTGAAAACCTAAAACCGCAATTTGCGGTTTCTAATGCAGTGTGGATTTGCGGTTTTTCCATGCGGTGCGGTTTCGGTTATTAACCGCATAATATAGTGGTGTGAGTTTTTTCCTATGGTGCAGTTGTAAAGCTGCAGAAGTTTAAAATCAACACATTTTTTATAAATTTTTTAGTATTTTGACTATATATTTAGTATATTGCCGCTATCTGTGACACCCCATTTCTACTGTTTGCAAATACTATGGTTTTTCGTATATATACATGATTACAAAAATACGGTTTTATCAAAAACCGTTAATTTAAATGCTTAAAACAGTGGGTGTACAAATTCATATCAAGCTAACCATAGTAAGCAAGAAAGGATTTAACCTTGAGTCCAATATAGGAGCTAACTTAAGCTCCACTCCAGCTAAACTTCATCCCATTGATAGCAACTTAATTTGACCTGGAATACATGGCAAAACATAAAATACGTAAGACAATAATGTCTCGTGAGTTACATGAGTTTTAGACTCAAACTTTTAATTTCTTTTCCAACCTTTTTATAAAACTTATAACATAAAACATCTTTCAAAGTTTTATAATAATATCATACCATAGCTCTTTACTTTTCAAAATCATCACATATCATGCCTTGCAAAAATATCTTCTTTCCAGACTTTATAATAGCAATATACTATAACTTTTTACTTCTGAAAAATCATTTTATGACATACTTTACAAAAATAACATCTTTCTTACTTTCTTTGACTGGTGTTATAAGCTTGCTGGATTTTTATACTTATGGCTAGAAAGAACCGATCAATCATCACCATAGAAGTGCTGAGGCGATCTACTTCGCGATGGGGTTTGTCCCCAGTAGACCCCTTACCTAACCCGGGTAGGTTGGAACATAGTTCCTTTACTAACGCTGCTTGCTACAATTACCAGTCATACAAAATACTTGCTGCTTGCTTGAACATTTCTCATATACATATAACTTGTGGCTAGGTGCCAAACTACATCATTTTATGTCTTTATGGCTAGATGCCAAATATAGCTTGCATCACATAATATTCATATGTTTAAAAAATATTTTTCTAACATGCTAAGATTTATGCCAACACATACTTTTTAAACATCTTGTGGCTATATGCCATTCATACTTGAAAACACATATAACTTGTATTCAAAATATACTTTCACATAATTGGTTCATAGACCAAAACATACTTTCACATAATTGGTTCATAGACCAAAACATACTTTAAATATAGCAATATACTTTCACAAACAAGTTAGAACTAATACTCTTGCATATAATTTCACATATAGAAATTTTGTAAGAAATCTTGAAAATACTTACTTGCCATGTACCCCAGAATGGGTAAAAATACTGCATGTACTCACCTCATGTATTGCTAGAAGATTGACTACACGTTCCTTGTATTTATACTCTTTTGATCCATTAGTCACTTGGCATGGACCTATATTTAACATGTTATACATTAACATTAATGCTAACTGACTCTATAACTCATTAGAGTCCTTATAATACTATCTTGAGTCATAACACTTATATATCTTTTAAATGACCAACTTTAGTTAAACCGTATTTTATACGTATTTTACTACAGTACCCTCGGAGGTTCGTATTTCGATTCCGACAATTTTTCATGAAGTTTCACAACATATTAGACCTATGTTTAAAATTTGAGGTCAAACGGACAAGTATACGACCAAAACTCAAAATCCATTTGGGCTTGGCAGGAGACTAATTGAGAAAACTGCATTTTCACTCTGCCGCTAGGGCGCATCGCGCCCAGGTAAGGGGCGCACCGCGCCTACTGGGCAGCAGCCCAGAATCTCTCGATTTTTATGCTACAAATTTCCATTTTCTCATATTAAGTGCTTAATACACGTCTTAATCCCTAGGGTTTGTTCCAAGACCAAAACCATTCATTTACTTCATGTTTTTAACCATAAAAATCATAGATTTTGATTACTTTTCCAAACATTCCCGTTTTTGCATTTTTGATCCAAAAACCGAATTTGTTTGAAATTAATCACTTCTACTGCTTTATTTTAACAATTACCACATATAGAACTCATTAAAACCCCTTAGAATTGGTTTGATCATGTAAAATTGATTTCTAAGGCTTTTGAATAAAATTCCAATTTTTCAACAATAGCAACATACTTTGATGATTTTAAGATATGTTCTTATTTCTTGACTTAATTGGTTTAGGGTCATATCTAGGCCCTAAATACCAACTTACACTTAGTTTTAAACTTCAAAATCATCAAATTTTCTTTAAAATCTTGAAATTTCTTCCGGAAACAACATTTTTTTACCAAAAAATCATTTTATTGAATTTTCAAGCTTATGAATTGATTTCTTGTTTCTTTTATAACATTTTTAACTTAACTAAACCATTAGAGCCATTTGAAATCAGTTTCAACTCATTAACCCATTTCTAGGGTTCTTGAGCTAAAAACCCATTTCATCATTTCTTGACATCTAAGCTTCAATTCCTTTGAATTAATGACTATTATATGTTTCTTTCACCTTTTCTAACACATTAGATTAATCAAAACCATCTGAATTTTCAAACCCGTGACTTAGGGTTCTTGAGCAAAATCACCATTTTCTTAATTTTCTCATACTCCATGACTAGAACATGTTTTAATGGTGATTTTGAGCAAGATGAATTAGATGTTTACATTGGAATCATGATTTCTGGAAAAATCAGAAATCAAAACTCGATTCCCGTTCAAGAATTTTGAAGTCTAGAACTTGAAAACCTTACCTCTTGAAGCTTGAATTCACTAGTTCCAATTGTGTTCCTTACGATGTTTGATCTTCTTCTTCTCCCGTGCTCTCTTCTCTCGTTCTCTCTAGACTTTTCTGAACTTATGAGGATTAATGAGATATTTTCTCATTTTTATATTTTTCATATTTACAGTTTTAGTCCCTGAACTTTCATTCCTTGGACTTATGACACAATTATTAACTTTGGCCACATGAAGCTAAAAGTCTTACATTTTTGGTTCAAACTAGAATTATACTTTTATAATAATTCTTGTATATAGTCAAATGACCAAATTACCCTTCTCATGGTAAAATGACTAATTTACCCTTACAAACATACTTTCTCATAAAATATACATAAAACTTTAAATTATACACATCTTGTTTTACATATTTATATTATTAAATTTGGGTCGTTACACTATCAAAATACAAAATAGAACTCATTTGTTTCTTTGTACTTGGTATAGTAAATCATGAAACAACTAAACTTTATAACTTACAATCGGTGAAAATGACAAATGGAATTGCCACTATCAAAATACAAATTAAAGATGTCGTTCAAACTCACTCTTTTATTTAATCTATAATGTCATATTTAAACTTAACAATAAGTAAATAATATATATACTATATAATTATTTAATACATGGTAATCGGTGCGGTTCGGTTATTTGAGGTTTTTCCAAAAGTAAAAACCGCACCGCACCGCAATTTTGCGGTTTTTGTAAAACTATAAACCACACCATCGGTTTTCGCTTCGGTTTCGGTTTTTCGGTTTCAGTTTTTGCGGTTTTTTCGGTTATTTTTTGTTGTGGTTCGGTTTTTGCTCACCCCTAGACCGGCCTGGCTATTTATCTAGTCCCATTACCATCAACCAAATGATCATTTTGCCTATATTTTCTAATCGTCTAAACAACTACTCCCTCCGTCCAAAAATGATAGTCCATGTTTCCTGTTTAGTTTGTCCCAAAATGTTAGTCCACTTCTAAATATAAATGACATCTTTACCAAAATACCCCTAACTGTAATTGTAATAGCCAACACATCTAGTGCCGGCATTAAATGCAAAGAAAGGGTAAAACAGTCATTTTGTGGGAAAAAGTAAGATGCATTTAATGTTTTCTTAATCTGTGTGTATTTTGTCCGTATAATATCATTTTGGGACGGAGGGAGTATTATTTAAATACAATACGGTCAAAGAAATGAAAGTAACAAGACGAATCAAGCGATGAAAGAAATATGCGTATAAATACTTGCATCATTAATTAAACTACACTCTTTTTCCAATTATTAATGGAAGCATTAGATTATTAATCAAATGATGTATGGTTCTTCTTCAAATCTTGTTTCAAGTTATAACAAGAACACGAAAGTGATATTTCCAATTAAATCCTTCACTTTTTAAGGACGAGATAAATAGTTGTTTCGCTGATGTATTTTGCCGGGGGTAAAATTGTATTTTCATCATTTTCATTCCTAAAGTAATCTCTTTTGTCATATCCGACTATGTCCACACAATTTCCCAATTTTGTCTCTTTAGAAGCATATTTTAGTATCGTATCCATAATTAGTAACATATATAACTTATTAAGAAAATAAAACATACTTAATATAAACTAACATTTAACCAATATCATATTGATTACGTAACCAAACATAATTGTTAAATTTATCTAAACACCCACTAAATATGAAATCGTTCCATAAACAAACACAAAACCCTTTCAAAAATGGAGCACACCATACCTACATTGTCAAGGGTAAAAGTGGAATTTCACTACAAGGTAACAAGACAAAAGTGTCAACAATCAAGTCCGTCTACATTTTCACAAAAATCACGTAGGGGTAAGCTTGGTTCTGGAACTGAATTAGATCGAACTGAAACGTTATGTATAATCGGTTTCAGTTTGGTTCGATTCTAACGATTTTTTTGCTCATTCAATGTGAGCTTGGTTCTGAAACCAGACCGAACCAGTCCAAAACCGAAATAATCGAAACCGAAAAATTGTTTCTTCAAGAACCAAGAACTGAACCGTTATACATAATCAGTTCATGTTCGGTTCGGTTTTAACGTTTTTCTGCTCACTCCTAAAATCACTTATCACCCAAATAGCAAGCCATGCCTGGCATACTTTGACAAATGACCACTTTTATCATTTCTATTTCTTTTTATAGAACTATTGCCTTTTAATTTCTCAATAGTCAATATGGTCTCATTTTGATGAACGATAAAAGTATGTTATATTGGGTTGAACACTTCTTGATGTTGTGATAATGTAATTTGCTCTTTTTACAAAATATAGGCAATCTATTTTACCCTTCAAGAAGTTTGCTAACCATACTAGGCATCTTAAAAATTACTTTTATTAAAATAATTTTTCAATTTAGTAAAACCTAGAAATTTAAGTATATATAGTTGTAAAATATTTTAAATCAAAATATTATTCTACATTATGAATTTTTTGTGCACAATGATTATATATCTTACTTTTTTTTTTCTGTATTCGTTTTTTGTATGTTAATCTCGTATTGTATCACAATTATATAATCACACATAGTGCGTCCGTCGTTTCTATCTAGTTTTTCATTTACAATTTACAATTTTAATTATAAAAGTTTGTGTTTTAATATCTTGAACACCAAATAAACATTGGTCGGGTAACATGGAAAGTTTGTAGAAGTTGGCTAACCTCGTTAAGCATTCTTATTTTCTGTAAATAGATTAAGTATTTTATATAAAAGGTAACATATCCAAGTTATAAGTCAAGTTACACCTTTTTCCTTTATTGTTTTATTATTCCACTTTTTTACTTTTATGTTGTTTCAGTGTTATTTATATATTTATTCACCGTCAACAAGTTAGATGTGGCAAAATGGTTGTCATATGGATTGGTAATTAGCAAAAATTGTAGTTTCTAGTACTCATGAATATGTTATTTAAACTAGTTAATATATTTTTTTTTGAACGGCGAAATTTTATTAAAAAAGCAACTAGCAATGAGCTAGCGCAGAAAAGAGAACAATTACATCATAATTGAAGAAGGATTTAAATGCCACAAATTCCAATTTATCTTCTTCTTAGACCGACTATCACACCAAAGGTACGATTGAGCAACAATATCATCAAAGATAACATTTCTTTTAGGAAGTGTTTCTCCAAAGATAGTGTCGTTCCGAAATCTCCAAATGTACCACCAAGCCACAAAAAACACTCCTTCCAGAGTTTCTTTAACCAACTTATGTAATTTCAAATCTTGAATCCAAGACCTCCAATTCGCTAAAGACCAAACTATTGGTAAAGGCACATCCCACCATTTCCCAATTCGAGCAAACACCTGTTGAGCAAAACTACACTCGAAAAATAGGTGAGCCATCTCTTCAGCTTTGTCTCCACATACTGGACATAATATAGAATCCAATTCTATACCTCTTTTAGACATGTTCCATCTCGTAGGTAAAGCATTCATCATCATCTTCCAGGCAAAAACATTGATTTTTATTGGAACCATCTTTACCCACCTCGTAGCCACTCCCGTACCACTATTGACAATGTCATCAATACATCGTCTAGTGGACTTAACTGAAAAAGAACCATCCAACGTCAAATCCCAAAGCCAAATGTCTCGATTATTAGCCATACAAACGTCTCGCATAATTCTCTCCAGCTCCGCTTTTTGCACCTCCTCCACACCCCTCATCGGCAACCGTCTAAAAGAATCACCCCACCATCTCGTGCATTTAGAAGCTACCGTTGCATTTTTATCATCCTCCAAGTTGAATAATCTGGGAAACCTACGCATGAAACAAGTATCTCCTAAACTAGTTAATATATTAGATATTGTTATTAGAATAATTCTATTAAAATAATATAATTTGCTGAAAATTGATGTAGAGAGTTATAGATGTCTAATGTATGCTTATATTAATAATGAATTTAATCGTCTTTCATATGTTTTGTGTTCAGCCAAAATTTTAAATTTTATTTGTATAACCAGCCAATATAATTTAAAAAACAGATCAAAGTTGTGGCCTTCATAATCGATTTCATCAATATATTATAATGATTGTAAAAATCTAACACATTTTACAATGTCCCACCATTTAGACAAAGATAAGGAAAACGCAAATTAGTTGGTTACAATTTACCATCATGTCCTTATCATAACATATTTGGTTGATCAAAGAGGCCTTAAACACGAGAAATTACAAGATCAAACATCCCGATTCACGATTCGATCCGCGTTCATCCGTTCTTCGTGATTCAACGTATGTTCTTGAGATAAATTACAAATCATGATCGTCAACATGAGTGAATCACAATTAAGCCTGTATGCATTCTCGGGTACGGATGAGCATATGGACCGGAAAAACCGAACTGAATCGAAAACTGACCGACACCGGGACCAAATATACCTATTCGGTTCGGTTTACGGTTTTTAAAAAATGTTAATTCAGTTTCGGTCCGGTCCTCGTACCATGCTTACCCCTATCTAACACTACTCTTGATCATGAAAAACATAACCAAACTGAAAATCGACATAACCGAACCAAACCGGAACCGAATATACATATTCGGTTCGGTCTTCGGTTTTTAAAAAAACCTAATTCGGATTCGGTTCGGTTTTCTGACCACGCTCATCCTTATTCTCGGGTATACCGGTCTATGCAATTTTTTTGAATGGAATATGAAGTTGTGCATCACAACCAAACTTCCTAATTGCAACAAACAACCCTTCTAGCCTTCCAAAAATTGAGTAGCAATTAGGGTCAAACAAACAAACAAATAGCAATTAGGGTCAAACATTAGCAAACTTGCAAAGTGCATCTAGATTATTGTGTGTTTATCGATCCAAACCCTAACAAAACGTATTCAATAATCCTAATTTCAACGAGACTAAAATAGTCCTAATTTCTACAAGAAATCCAATTCGACATTCAAGCAATTCAGCAAGTATAGTTTAATAATGAAACTAGTTGTCCTCTTTCATTAAACTAGTTTAGACTAAACAACACTAATTTCAACAACTTATTTGTTTCATAATGAAATCAAAAATGCGGAAATAAGAATCAACTATCAATAATTTCTCAAACTATCAACAATTTCTACAACAATCTGCAATTTCTACAAAAAATAAATAAATAAATAAAAAATCAACATTCATATTCAAACTATCAACAATTTCTACAACTAACATAATACTAAGGATTTTTTTAATTAGTTTATATTTAATATAATAATAAGTTTTTTCTTCATTTAAGGATTTTGTCTGTTTGTTGATGAGGTAAATAAAAGTAATTCAAATGAATTGAAAAATACATTTGATAATGTTTATCTACATCTTGGTTGGTTATAGCTGCTCCATTGGCTTCCTACTCTTAGGTTGTATTTGATTTGCGTCTGACCGGGTCCAATCAGACCTGATGTCTGACTCGGTCCGAGTCCGGGCGTTTGATAATGCTAAAAATCACATCTGACTGAGACCAAACATGTTTGACCGAGTCAGCAATAGGATAATGCTTACTGGGTCAGACCTCTTACTCATTCAGGTCTGAAACTATCAAACACAACCTTACATGCATATTCAAACATAATAAAGAAATATATGTTAATATGTGGTAACCCAATATATTTTCATTTTGTTAATTCTGAATACCACTACATGTCGTCTTGCTTTGATGCTAAGTTAAGTACTTGAATGTAGTTATGTTAGATGCCAGTTAAAGAGTTGGTATTAATCATTATTATTTTTTTCTTAGGCACGTGCTGTAGAATAAGTTGCAGTGGAATCTTCTATATACCAATTTGAAATGGTTAAAGGTCGGTCACCTTTAGTTATCCACACATTCTAATTTTGGAAGTATTTTTTAGTTAGTAATGAATTTGTGCATGTAATATGTCTTTAAAAGTTATAATTGACTCAATAAGATTCAATTTTAAACGCAAATACTGAAATAAAAAATCCTATATAATGGTTAATAGTCACATTAAGATCTTTACATTTTATAATGAAAAGTAGTATAACGTATTTGTGTTTGCATACTTAAATATACATTTGTATACAAAGATTGACTATGACTACTTTGCAATAAAAAAAGAGATAGCCTATCTATGCATTGTGTGTTTTTAGCGGTATATGAGATATTTCTTAAGTAAAATAGTCGAATGAAAACTATTCATCAAAAGCAAATTATTTGGCGTTTACCGAAAGAAAACTACTTGGGCTCGTTCTTCCCCTCAATTCTCATATTTTAGTATCCATGTTCATTCTTCCTTAATATGTTTTATGCAAAATGGTGAATAAATGTTGTATAACGGTGACCATTATTTATGTTTTAACATTAATTTTATTTCCCAGTGTCATCTTTTTTATTGTTATTTATGAGTGTCTTTTATACATATTAAATTCTCAAAAAATCAAACATATTTTTCTATAAAATGTGTTAGACATGCCAATTTTTTTTATCATACATAAATTATGGAAATTATTATTCAACCTGTGGTGCTAGAAAAAAGGTAGTTATAAACGATAATATAAAGAGATCAAAATTTACTAATATGTCACATTTATTTATGAAATGTCTACAAGTTTGGTACCTACAACGCAATAAATTCTTTTATTTTCCTTGGTCGAGAACTTTCAATGAATGTCTCAACTCTCAACCCATTAATATGATGCTGACTTAATTTTTACAAAAGAAATTTGTGTCCCGCTGCATTGCAGGTATACTCTGAATAAAGATTCAGGGTTTCCAAAAGAAAACCCGTAAGAATGAATGTTTTACCCCTCCGGATACCATGGTTACCTCATGCCTTTCGTTCAACCGAGTGAATTTCAATTCTCCGATACACTTCTTGGTTGTCAGAGGCTTTCAGAAAACTCTTGCAACTATAAACAACATTAAAGATGTAATTTTGTATAAAACTAACTACATAAAAAGTTCAAAAGCAAATTTAAAATCATTTAAATATACCAGATTTTTGCACGGAAAGGATCCTTTGCAGAAGTAGATCACACTCGTAATAAAATACCAATCAGAGATCATTAGGGAGACACGATATCAAATCCATTGATGATTCATTCAAAGTCATGTCGAGTTTATTTGGAAACACAGTATTTGAAAGCAATATTTTGGGTATACATGTATATATTAAAACGAAATGGATACATTAATGAAGATGAAAGAGTTTCTGGGGAAGGAGAGTATAACCCATGTGGATAGGGACACGAGTTATACTCTCCTTCCCTAAAAACCTTTTCATCTTCATGTTCGTACCCATTTCGTTTTAATATATAGGGCAAAATACAGAAAAGCTCCTTCTATTATCAGTATGTATACGGAAAAAACCTTACAAAATATTTGTGTTTAGAAAACACAAACCAATAAATTAATACCTTTCAAAAAAACCCAAAATACCATTTTAGTGACCTGATAACGGGGAACAAATATGACATGGCGTTTTAATTAAAAACTCTTGTACACGTGGAAACAGGGCGTGATGTGGCATGGTATCATGTGGCAAAAATAGAAGACTAAATACATTAATTGGGCTATAAGTCGTAAAGCAATACTCCGGCAATAATAATTAGGGCACCAATAAACCGAAAGGAGACGACGATGTACAAAGGAAGACGAGGAGGTTCTTGTTCATCGTTTTCAAACTCTCGAAGCTGGCATTATCACGTCATCCCGATTCTAGCAGAAATAACCGTCGTCAGCCATGAATACTGAAAGCCTAGTCCACTATGTGTCGGCAATCGTCACCGTCTTACTCGCGTCCACGCTTGTTCTAATAACCACCAGTGACGTAACGTCGGCTCCATCTTCACCGGTGCCTGGAGGCTGTGTCG
The DNA here is from genome assembly GCA_023525715.1 of Cichorium intybus. Taxonomy (NCBI): domain Eukaryota; kingdom Viridiplantae; phylum Streptophyta; class Magnoliopsida; order Asterales; family Asteraceae; genus Cichorium; species Cichorium intybus. Next base: position 109,849,838 of record CM042016.1, on the reverse strand, counting down.
ATTCCGTCATCTCCTTCTCGCCTTGCCTGCCCTTCATTTCCGCCCCGCCAAATGACATCTTCGACGAATCTTCAACTCAATGCTGCAACATCTCAACGGAGCCTTTGCTTACTTAGTCGAACAAGAAAACCATCAACGGAGCCTTTTACTTAATTAAACAAAATTACTGAGATGCTACTTCTCTGATTGAGTCTTCGGGTTGTAGTCAATACAGAAATCCCAGCAACCTCTGATTAGTTAGTCAAACAAGAAAACCAGCAAAAAGTTGTATTCATACCTAGTTTTAGTGAATGTTAAAGAATACTTCTCCGTTTTTTTAGATTTTTTGTATTATCCTTCGTAATCGACTTCCAGCAAATTGTTAACGAATTATTCCATGTTTTTTGATTTTTTGTATCATCCTTGCTAATCGACTTCAAACAAAATGTGTTCTTCGGGTCCGGCTGCTAGATCTAGCTACGCTAATGTGTTTTAGGAAGCGATGAATTGAAATTAAAGTTATTTACTGTTTTTAATCAACTTAATCCTTTTGTTAATAAATATATTGCCACATCACCCACCGTTTCCACATGTATAAGAGTTTTTAATTAAAATGCCATGTCATATTTGTTCCCGGTAATCAGGTCAACAAAATGGTATTTTGGGTTTTTTTAAAAGGTAAAAATTTATTGGTTGGTGATTTCTAAACACAAATGTTTTGTAAGGGTTTTTCCGTATGTATACTGATAATAGAAGGGGCTTTTCTGCATTTTTCCCTAATATATATACCCAAAATATGCTTTCAAATACTATGTTTCCAAATCATACTCGACATGGCTAATAGATTTGATATCGTGTCATCCTAATGATCTCCTCATGGCCATTCTATCACGAGTGGGGTCTACTTGTGCAAATGATCTTTTTCGTGTAAAAATAAGGTATATTTAGATGATTCTAAACTTGCTTAGAACTTTTTAATTAGTTAGTTTTATACAAAATTACATCTTTAATGTTGTTTGTAGTTGCAAGAGCTTTCTGAAAGCCTCTGACAACCACTAAGTGTATCAGGAAAATTGAAATCAACTCGATTGAACAAGAAGTATGGGGCAACAATGGTATCCATTGGAAGGGTAAAACATTGCTTCTTACGTGTTTACTTTTGGGAAACCCTGGATTTTTATTTAGAGTAGAAACTCATAACCAACTAAAATAGAATTAGCTGTCATAACCAACTAAAATGTAATCCAACAGAAGATTGAGCCGGTAATTTTAATTTTGTTATATAGAAATTGGAATCCGATTTCAAAAATACTAAATTAGAACCTGAAATACAAAATCAAAATCTGATTTCAAAGCAAAAGCAAAGCAAAATCGAAACTCGAATCTGATTTAAAATTGTGAAACCTGTAAATGGTCGCCGAAGCTAGTGTGCTCCGAGACGCCGGCTGTGGTGCGGTCGTCGACTGAAGCATCGTCGGTGGCGGTGGCGGTGGCGTGAGGTTGAGCCCTTTGCAACTGAGTCGTGAACATGACAACTGACTGGTCACTGGAGTGTGGAGACCAGACCGAGAGGCTAGGGTTCGATGGTTTGGTACTTTCATTTGTTTAAAATTTATATATATATATATATATATATATATATATATATATATATATATATATATATATATATATATATATATATATATATATATATATATATATATATATATATATATATATATATATATATATATATATATATATATATATATATATATATATATATAGGGATAGGATCAAATATATCCATACAAGTATTGTGTAACCTTGAAACTCAATCTGGACCACTCATTTAAAACACATTCTTTTAAGAATGTACAAAATTTAGTTCATTCTGTTAAGAATGGTTAGATATCATTATGTCAAAAACTTATTCTGTTAAGAATGTGTTTTTTTCATTGTTACGAGAATGAAATCTAATGGCCAGGATTTAGTTACAAGGTAACACAATAATTGTCATTCTTATTATAACATAGCCCTATATATATATATATATATATATATATATATATATATATATATATATATATATATATATATATATATATATATATATATATATATATATATATATTATCACGGGTTTTATTGAGTTAATACTAAATAGGAAAAAGTATATATTAATAATTTCTAAATGGTATTTTTCCTATATTACTATATAATGAAATAGAAGCAGATTTCTAGAAGCTTTTGGGGGTAGGAGAGGTTTTGGGATTTTTAGCGGGGTGCTTCCTTTTGCCCTATTCCCGGCTGCCACGTTCCCGCGTTTTTGCTTCTTCTCCATCCGCCACCTCCTGTCTGTTTCACCATTCCACCATCTCTTTGTTTATTTCCCCCGCCACCTCCTGTCTGCTTGACGATACCTTCCCTTCTCCCTCAATATCTCCACCTCTCCCACAATCCTTATGATTGCCAAACGTCCGACCTCCGCGTCGCTCTCCGTCTGCTTCTCCAAATTAAACGCCACCAGCCGATAAAACAATACGATAGAATCTGTGGGTTGATGAGCTACATTCTGTTTGGTCAAATACACAGGACACCCAGATGGAGATGGAGATCGAGACAGCTGCAATGGTAAATACCCAACTAACCAGCTTCGGCGGCGGTGCTGCGTACAGTGGCCTGGGCTTTCTTTTGGCTGCGTCGATTGCACCTGTTGTGTATCAATTTCATACTCTTGAGGTAATCCAAATCGGGAGAGAAGTTCCCACTAGTAATCATCTCATTTCCTATCGGCATTGTCAGTTCCTTTTCATCACAGCGAGCAGAATCAGAGGACAGCTACAAGCTAAGATGAAGAGTCTAAGTGACGAGCCGGAAGCGAGAACATTCAAGCGGAGAGACCAGCATGTTATGTAACTAAAATAGGAATCAGTTGGCACTTAAGTTAACGAAGAAATATTTTTCAAAATAACAAAAAAATAGTTGACTAAAGTTAACAAGTTTAATGGAAAAAATAGATCTCATATTTCACTATTAGAAAAAAAATTATTGAAGCAAAAATTTAATAAGAGTAGATACATACATCTTCGTCTATTAAAACCGTCTTAATAGAGAGCTGATCCGTACACAACAATTTTTTGTCGTACACAACAATTTATGCTTTACATAAGTTGTACAGTATGCATAAAATAATATTGTTGTGTACGGCAAAAAACTGTTGTGTAGAGATCAGCTCTCTAATAGAATATGTATCCATTGAGTTTGCAAAAAATAGATGTTTCCATATATGGATGATTCGTACCTTCTTAATAATAATAATCATCCTTGAATCTATAGTTGAGAGAATAAATTAGTAATCATCCATAAATATAGTTGAGAGGATAAATTAGTTTTTTATTTTGTTGTAAAACGTTACGGCATAAAAACTTTATATATGGATAAATTTTGAAACTTATATAGTTGGTAAAGATAATTTTGGAAAAGATAAACATAAGTTTGAAATTTAGAAGATTAATCTGGATATTTAAAATAATCATATAAATTGGATATTAAAAATCATCGGATAATTTTGGATACTTAAATTACCATTCTAGCCGATATAAAAATTACCATGTAATTATAGTATTCAAAATTGAAACATCCCTCGTACTCATTGAAATTTCATTTAAAATTGTCCAAAAATCAGGTTTTTCGAAAACGTTTTGTTTTTAAGATGCGAAAGCGTCCCCACCATTTTTCAATTCAAAACAAAGTATAATAAGAGCACAATACGAGGTTGTACACATTACATCAGAACATAAGTACAAGCCATTATACGACAACAAAATATGACTTTGTCTTCCAAAAGTCATGGCTCCAAATGCTACTCCAAAATGAACTACTTCGTACCAGAACACATGTCAAAAATATCTGTTACGCTCGAGAGCCTAGTGAGTACTACCGGAGTCGAGACATGCAAATCGTATATGGACGTGCGGCGTCCACATACACGTCTCTTGACTCCCAAGAAAATTTGTTATAAAATCTCTCCACTATTATAAATAGTCGGATACACCCCAAATACATTCTTCTTTAGCAAGACTCCCTTTTAAAATTCTAAAAATACGGCCCACATAGCATTTCATACTCAACTCATGAAATGGTATTTTGACATAAAAAGGCTTAAATCACATTTGGAGAGGATGTGTACCAATTAAAAATGCAATGAATGCATATGCACATAAGATGCAACCCACCCCTATTTCTAGTCTCAACTAGTCACCCCTTATTACTTGTAACATACTGTGTGAGATCATCTGGGTAACATACTCCTAAATTTTTTATTCCATTTCACTCCTTTAGGCCTCAATTCCATTCCAATCACCCCCAAACACCCCCAAATGACTCTTAATACATAAAGAAGGTTAGGAGCACTTGAAAAACACTTTTTTTAACTTAATACATCAAGACTTTAGTCCTATTCCATCATCCAATTCTCAAGAAAAAGTCAAAAAACTCAAATAAAGCATGTGTGCTTCCAAACTCAAATTTCATCAAATTAACCACATCTTTCACTTGGATTCAACTTGGGCTGATGGAATCATACGAACATCATCTAAATGAACGCATAACAGCTTAATTCCATACCAAAACCGACAGAAACACAATCTACCAAGCTCAACCTCAAAAACTCTCAAGAAAACCATTTTTCGCCTCAAATCTCCATTTAGACATGTTATACTTGGAGTTTGGTGGTAAAACTTTGAGGTTTCCTTTTTTTTTTTATCACAATTAAGCATAAATCCATCAAGAAATATCATAAATTGAGAATTTCGGATTTCACCAATGTTGGGTGTCAAGAACACCCATTTCTCAAAAATTCCAAAATAGAAGATAAATTGAGTATTGATTCATGATTCCTGTTATAATCACAAATATGACTTATAACACTCCACATTTTCAAGAAACATCCTTAAATTTTCGGATTTTAACTAGACACCCACATGCATGAACCCTAACTTTCAAGATTTCTCAATTCCACCTCACTTCATTCTTTTCTCTTGATTTGGGAGGTATTTTAGCTTAGGAATTCAAATATCCAAGCAAAATCATCACCAATTGTGGGTAAAAATTGTGATTTCTCTACAAATTGAGGGACCAATTTTGTGCATTTTTTATCAAAGTTTGATAAAGTCACTTTTTGACTTTTGGTTTGGACGTTTACTGTACGTAGCCTTTTCATAGTTTTAAAACCCATTTTGTTTCAAGTTCCTGTTCTTCCTTTTCTGTAATGCGTACATTGAGATAAATAAGATAGTTAAATTCTTTGGACAAATTTCTTCTTGATTTCTATTGTTAATCTCGTTGGTATCAATACTTTCATTTTTGGATCTGTACAACAAGTGGTATCAGAGCAAGGGAGGGGAAATTGATTGAACAAGTGGGGTTTGCGTTTTTTCTCGAAGAGATCCTCAATTTCATGGTTGATTGGTTTTCTTGTTTTGATAAATAGGTTGAATCAAGTGTGGGTGAAGAATTCAAGTTTGATTTCAGTGATTCTCTTTGATCAAGAACAATGGAAAAAATCAAGTTACAAAGTTTACATGAAATTTTCTAAGTCATCAAATTCTTCAAGGCAAGTTCAATTTCTGTGAAGATTATTGTTGAATTGCTCTTAGTTTTTGGTTTTGGAAGATTATTGGATCCCTCCATTGTTTGGATTATTGTTTTGAGGTGGAGGTTCTAGCAAGCACACAAGGTGTTCGATAAAAGTCCTCTAAGAAATTGTTCTTCAAAATAGACGGTTTTTGGGTGTAAACACGCTTCTAGAAGTCATGGCTCCCCAAATGGCGATTGAAAAGTTCACGGGAAAGAACAATTTTAGTTGGTGGCGGATCAAAATGTGAGCGTTATTAAAACAACAAGGAATTTGGACTCCTCTTGCCGGTGCCAAACCTACATCGATGGATGATACAGAGTATATGCATCAAGAAGAAAAGACGCATTCGACGATTTTGCTATCCCTTTCGGATGAGGTTCTATATGAAGTTGTCGATGAAGAGACGACGGCGGGTTTGTAGTTAAAGCTTGAATCGTTGTACATGACAAAGTCTCTCACAAACAAGTTGTTGCTCAAACAACGTTTGTTTTCATTACGAATGAGGGAAGGATCTATTCTTAAAGATCATTTGGATGAACTCAATTCCATCCTTATGGATCTCAAGAATGTCGAGGTAAAGATAGAAGACGAGGACGCGACTCTCATCTTATTAGTCTCCTTGCCACCATCGTACGAGAATTTTGTGAATTCCTTTGTGGTTGGACGTGACACCGTCACATTGGAAGAGGTGAGGTCAAGCTTGGATTCCCGAGAGTTAAGGCATAAAGCTTCGGGAAGTGTTTCGGAAAGTCAACCGGTTGCGTTGAATGTGTCGAATCAAAGTAGAGGACGGTCCGGAAAAGGAAAAAGCAAAGGACGTAGAGATCGGTCGAAGTCACGAAATAGAGGGCCAAATCAAAATGACACTTGTCACAATTGTAAAGAAGTGGGTCATTGGAAGAAAGATTTCCCAAATCTAAAAGGGTCAAATGTTAATCTTGTTAAAGATGACTCGGGCTCGGAAAAAGACTTGGTTTTAGTCACCGCTGATTGTAGTTGGGTAAGGTACAATGAGATATGGGTGTTAGATTTCGCATGTTCTTACCACATGTGTCATAACCGAGAGTGGTTTGTTACCTATGAAGAAGTTAATGTCGGGAGCGTTACGATGGCTAACGACATTATAAGTAAGGAGGTCGGTGTTGGGTCGATTCAAATTCGCATGCATGACGGAGTTGTAAGAACTCTAACAGATGTACGCCATATTCCACATTTGAAAAAGAATTTGATTTCATTGGAAACTTTGGAGTCAAATGGGTTTAATTACTCCGGTTCGAATGGTGTGCTTAAAGTAACGAAAGGAGCATTGGTGGTAATGAAAGCATTACGAGAGTAGATGATGTATGTTCTCCAAGGAGAGACGGTTACCGGTTCGGTTGCGGTTTCTCAATCCGAAGAAGAAAATTCAAAGTTGACCCGGTTATTGCATATGCGGCTCGGTCACGTTGGTGAAAAAGGTATGGTTCTTTTAAGCAATCAGGGTTTACTTGGGAGTCACAAGGTGGCGAATTTGGAGTTTTGTGAACATTGTGTTTTCGGAAAACAACATCGTATTAGTTTTTCAAAAGCAATTCACCAAACTAAAGCGATGTTAGATTACCTTCATTCAGATTGTTGGGGTCCGTCTCGAGTCCCGTCACTTGGTGGTGCGCGGTATTTTCTTTCTATTATCGATGACTATTCAAGAATGTCATAGGTTTTTATTATGAAGCACAAAAGTGAGGCGTTTGAAAAGTTCAAGCATTGGAAGATTCTTGTAGAGAATCAAACGGAACGGAAGATTAAAAAGCTTAGTACGGATAATGGCTTGGAATTTTGCTCGAAGGAATTTGATGATTTTTGTAGAAATGAAGGTATTGCTAGACATCACAAGGTTTGAAATACGCCACAACAAAATGGGGTAGCGTAAAGGATGAATAGAACTTTGTTGGAACGGGCTCGGTGTTTGTTATCGAATTCCGGGTTACATCAGAGTTTTTGGGCCGAAGCGGTCAATACGGTTTGCTACTTGGTGAATCGATCTCCGGCTACCGCCATTGAGTGCAAGACCCCGATAGAAGTATGCTCCGGAAAACTGGCGGATTATTCGAATTTGCGGGTTTTTGGTGTCCGACTTATTATCACGTTAATGACGGAAAGCTAGAACCGAGGGCAAAGAAAGGAATGTTCATGGGATATGGTGACGGGGTAAAAGGTTATCGTATTTGGTCGCCATCCGAAAAGCGGGTGATTTTGAGTCGTGATGTAAAGTTTGATGAAAGTTTTATGCTTCGTGCAAACGTGGAGAATGTTTTGGTAAAGGTGGAGGACAATGATTTAGATGGGTTTTTTGAAGACGATGGTTTTCACGACAATCCTAACGATGTTGACCACCAAAACAACCGCGAAACCGGTGGCCGAGACAACCAAAAAGATGTTGAAAATGATGTTCGGGGCTGCCCAAACGGTGCAGCCGAAACAGCCCCGTTCGGTAGCCCGTTTGTGGTCCGAAATAGTCTAAATAGTGCCCAAAACTTGTCACATAATAGCCCGAACAGCCATGATTCGGGGCTGCCCAAACGGTGTAGCCGAAACAGCCCCGTTCGGTAGCCCGTTTGTGGTCCGAAATAGTCCAAATAGTGCCCAAAACTTGTCACATAATAGCCCGAACAGCCATGATTTTATAGTACAAAATAGTGGGGTTGAGACACTTGTGCAAGGTGGTTCAAGTTCTCAAGGTGGAGGCGAGACCCAATTTCATTCTATAGCTCAAGATAGGCCGCAAAGGCAAATCAATCCACCTATTCGGTATGGTTTTGAGGACATGGTGTCTTACGCACTACAAGTAGCGGATGAGATGGCATCTTGTGAACCGGCTACTTATCGGGAAGCAATTGTCATAAAAGAAGCGTGTTTATGGATTGGAGCTATGAGTGAAGAAATCGAGTCGCTTCATAAAAACGAGACGTGGGATCTTGTAAAATTACCAAACGGTAGATGGTTCGTGGGGTGTAAGTGGGTTTTCAAAAATAAAATCGGATTACCGGGTGCCAAGTCAACTCGGTACAAGGCCCGGCTCGTGGCTAAAGGTTATAGCCAAAAGGAAGGGGTCGATTACAATGAGATTTTCTCGCCGGTAGTTCGACACACGTCTATTCGGGTGTTACTTTCTTTAGTAGTATATCACGACTTAGAGTTGGAACAACTTGATGTAAAGACGGCTTTTCTCCATGGGAGTCTTGATGAAGAAATCTATATGAGTCAACCGGAAGGATTTTTTGTGCAAGGCAAAGAAGATTGTGTTTGTCGGTTACGCAAATCGCTTTATGGGTTGAAACAATCGCCGAGACAATGGTACAAAAGGTTTGATGAGTTTATGGTAAAACATGGTTTTTTAAGAAACTTGTATGATTGTTGCGTTTATCACCGGAAAGTGAGTGATGGGTCGCAAATCTACTTACTTTTGTATGTTGACGATATGTTGGTGGCGGCGAAAAGTGTTGAAGAGGTTAAGAAGTTGAAATTACTTCTTAATTCCGAGTTCGACATGAAGGATTTGGGCCTGGCTCGGAAAATTTTCGGAATGGAAATTGTTCGAGATCGTAAGCACGGGAAACTTTTCTTGTCACAGAAAAGTTACATCGAGAAGATTATTTCCCGGTTCGGTATGTGTTTAGCAAAACCGGTAAATACTCCTTCGTTGGCGGGTTTTCGGGTTTCGAAAGCGTGTTCACCCAAGACCCGAGATGAGGTGGAGTTTATGTCCAAGTGTCCTTATGCAAGCGCGGTCGGAAGTTTGATGTATGTGATGGTTTGTACAAGACCGGATATCGCTCATTCGGTGAGCATTGTTTCACGATACATGGCGGATCCCGGGAAGGAGCATTAGGTTGCGGTAAAAAGGATTTTTCGGTATCTAAAGGGAACTTCCGATGTGGGTCTCATTTATGGAGGAAATCGGGAGTGTTTTGTTGCCGGGTATTCGGATTCCGATTATGCGGCGGATTTGGATGCTAGAAGGTCACTTACGAGTTATGTTTTTACGGTTGGAAATTCGGTGGTGAGTTGGAAGGCAACTCTACAACAATCGGTGGCTTTGTCTACAACCGAAGCCGAGTATATGGCGTTAACGGAATCGGCTAAAGAGGCGATTTGGCTAAAAGGGTTGATTGGTGATCTTGGTATTAGTCAAGATCAAGCATTGGTTTATTGTGATAGCTTGAGTGCTATATGTTTAGCCAAAGACCAAGTGTTTCATGACCGGACAAAGCACATTGATGTCCGGTATCATTTCATTCGGTCCGAGACGCGAGTGAAAGTGGCGAAGATTGGAACTCATGAGAACCGGCGGATATGTTGACAAAATCGGTCCCGGAACGCAAGTTTCGACATTGCTTGGATTTTCTAAACATTGATAGTTGGAGAAGTGAAGTGACGTAGTAGAAAAACCAAGGTGGAGATTTGTGGGTAAAAATTGTGATTTCTCTACAAATTGAGGGACCAATTTTGTGCATTTTTTATCAAAGTTTGATAAAGACACTTTTTGACTTTTGGTTTGGACATTTACTGTACGTAGCATTTTCATAGTTTTAAAACCCATTTTGTTTCAAGTTCTTGTTCTTCCTTTTCTGTAATGCGTACATTGAGATAAATAAGATAGTTAAATTCTTTGGACAAATTTCTTCTTGATTTCTATTGTTAATCTCGTTGGTATCAATACTTTCATTTTTGGATCTGCATAACACCAATGAATATCCCAAATCGGATTTTTGAGTTTGAAGATGGAAGGTCATATGTGCTTGAGTTTATTATTCACCAAGAAGAAGAAAAATACCTTAGAGCTCAAATCTTTAATCTCCTACTTCAAATTGTTCTTCCTTCTTGCTCTCCATTGAATTTTCGTCCCACACCAAACACACACACTTCACACACTCAAATTTATGATAAAATGAGCTCCCACATGAGACCCCTCCTGATTTAGATCAATCTTTCATAAGTTGACACTTTTAGTCCCTCCCTCATAATTTTTCTCAAAATTTGACCAAACTTCATCTATTCATAAAAAGGGATATATATATATATATATATATATATATATATATATATATATATATATATATA
>CM042016.1:109686636-109836636 GCA_023525715.1 Cichorium intybus | reverse complement strand
TAGTTATATCAAAGGACCAAAAATAATAATTTTACTCCGAACATAGACCAGAAACCTTGCAAGAACCTCAAATAAGAACAACAAATGCAACAGAAAACTTATCAGAACCAAAATTTGCTAAAATCAGTTACACTCAGGAACCAACAACATATTTTACTCTAATTAATAGCATATATAAATCGGTAAGAAAAAAAAAATGTTATACAAATATACATTTAACCCAGTCACATCATCATAACCACTTCCCTTAATAATTTTCCTAAATGAAACATCTTTTAATATTTCGTCCAAAAAAGTGAAAAACCACTTTGTTACATAAACTTAAAAAAAAAAAACCGAAACATCTTTACATAAACAAAGCATTTAACCCTTTCAAAAATGAAGCACATGATACTACACCATAAAGGGTAAAAGTGGAATTTCACTACCGCGTAATAGAAAACTAAACTAACTATTTACAATCGATTCACAAAACTCTAATCAAATAGCAAGCGACGCCTGACAGACTTTGACAGATTACCATTTTTATCATTTCTTTTTCCTGTAAAAGAAATATTGTCTTTTATATTTTCCGTATTTTCTCCTTTAGATGAACGATAAAATTCTGTAATATTGAGTTGAACACTTCTTGATTTTGGTGATGATGAATTTTCGGGTGTTGATGTAGATTTTGCTCTACCTTTTTTCTTCGATTTTGTCTCTTTAGACTCCTGAAAATTGTTTAACAAAAAAAAAAAGTAAAATAAAATGTCTTGTTTCTTTTTTTTTCTTGGAAAATCTCCATTAAAGTCCCAATATTTTGGCTCAGTTTATGAAAAAGTCTCAAATTAATTTTTATTAACAAAAAATGACAGAAATTACATGTTTTACCTTCAATAAAGTCCTAATATTTTCACACAGTTTACGGAAAAGTCTCAACATTAGCCGGTTTTATGTCATTTTTTATTAATAAAAATTAATTTAGGACTTTTTTGTTAATAAAAATTAATTTGGGATTTTTTCATAAACTGAGTCAAAATATTAGGACTTTATTGGAGATTTCCTTTTTTTTTTCCCGTCAAGTGTTGTCTGGATATAGTGTTGATGGATAAATCATATATAAACAATAAAATTAAGGGCTAATTATGAAAGAAGCACAATATTTGGTCATAAATTCAGTTTTAACCACCAATTTTTAAAGGATTTGAAAAAACCACCAATTTTGGTAAAAAGTTTCATTGAAGCAATTATTGACCGACTTCTTCAGGTCATAATGGCTGGATAAAAGCTTTTACCAAAAATTGGTGGTTTTATTATAATAAATGAAAATTTGATGGTTAAACTAGGAAAAAATGATAAAATATACTGCTTTTTTCGTAATTAGCCCTAAAATTTAAGAAAACTACGGTAAACTCAAAAATTTGGAAGAAAAAAAAAAGTTATATACAAGAAATAGCAACATAATGTTATCTAAATATAAAACAATTTTCACTACTATAATTGCATATTCTTTTTTTCAAAGTATAATGGCATAATAAAATTAAATACGTTGTTATTTTCCTACTAAATGCAAAATAAAAAAAAATAAAAAAAATTCTCACCTTTTGTTGTGTAAATTGATGAACTTTTTCGGGGTAGGCAGCCATAACAAGATCCATATTTTCATCGGTCATCACACACCCGTTATCTTTATCAACACAAACATTATTAACATTTTCATCATCTTCTTCTTGAACTTGAGATTCTTCAAAAGGGACATTATTGTTGACTATTTGTGTGTATTTTGACCAAGTAACCACATAGAACATATGCCCAAATCTTATCTTTGTTCTTTGAATGAAGTCAAACGCGTATTGTCCATAAAACAACTCGGTTTCTTGATTTTTGGCTGTATTTCTCAAGAAAATGGTGGACAAAAACGGAAAGAGTTTTTGTCGTGTAAAAGAGGGTTCCCAATTTAGCTTAAAAGATATGAAATCGATTAGCATTTCCGTGTTCGGATTTTTCCATGATATAAATGGTTCCGCATCTAATATAAAAAAAAAAAACAAGTGTTATAACTTATAAGTGTATGTAATAAATGCAATAATAGTAATGTGTTTTTATTGATTTGTTTATTATAACGTCCTACTTTTGTTTCTTTTTGTTACAACAATATATTTTGAAAAATCTACCAAATTATTGAAATGGTATCTATATACAAAGCAATTTACACTGCTATAAATGGAAAGATTTTTCCAAAGTATAATGTCGTAATAAAAACAAAAACCGAAAGTATAATGCTATAAATGGATAGATTTTTCGGGGATATAATGGTTTAATAAGAGCAAAAACCGAAAGTGCAATGCTATAAATGGGAAGATTTTTGAAATAAGATGAATTGATAAAAAAAATGGAAATACAACGCTATAATGGAGAAAATGAAAGTAAGATGCTATAATACACAAATAAATGGGAAATCTTTGAAATATGATGTCTTGATAATAATAAAATGAAAGTACAATGCTATAATGGAAAAAAATGAAGATAAGATGCTATAATACACAAATAAATGAAAGTAGATTGCTATTTCTTGCATTTAACCTTCTACATTCAAACTTACCAGTGAAATTGGTGTGGTTATTGCTTAAATACATCTCAATAATTGCATTATTTGGAAAGTTTGGCTCTGTTGCTATTTTGTTGCAAACTCTCATTTTCCAAGCTTCATTTTTCTTTTGTTCCTTTTCTTTTTTATCCTGTCACTCAAAAATCAAAAATCAGAATTTTATAATCAGTGGATTAAAGTTAGGTAACTCTTATTGAGTAAAATGCAAGAAATAGCAACATACTTTTAGTGATTTGTTTATTATAGCATCCTATTTTCTCTTCACAAAAAAATCTACCAAATTATAGCAATGTCATCCAAATACAAAGTAATTTTCAAGGTACTTTATATTGTGTCAAACGTAAGAAATAGCAACATACTTTCATTTATTTGTTTATTATAGCATCCTACTTTCATCCGTAATTTTCACTACTATAAATGGATAGCTTTTTCAAAATATAATGCTCTAACATAAAAAAGTACAATACTATAAAGGGGTGGATTTTTATTTTTCAAAGTACGATGTCTTAATATTAAAAAAATGAAAGCATAATGTTGTATATAGAAATGAAAGTAGGATGCTATAATACACATATAAATAAAAGTACATACCTGATCACATGATAAGCAATCACATTTAAAACCAATCGGTTTTTGCACACAACCTTCATTTTTACTTGAATTGCATAATTCACAAGAATCTTTAAAATGAGATCTTTTACTTCCAGGATGCCCACACAATGAACAATGAGATAACTTTATTTTTGTTGTGTTTTCATCTAAATTATGGACGGAATTGCCCTTGTAAGCTATAGGAACCATGTGACCACTTCCTAATCCACATAGCCTACATAAACATCAAACAAGGGCAAAATAGTCAAATATCATGCACCGAATATTTAAAACTCATCCCACATGGATAAAAAGTGAGAATAGGGCAAATTACCAACAAAAAAAATTATACTTTGGGTGAATTTACCGTTTAGCCACTTATACTTTAATTTTTCCAATCAAACCGTATAATGGTAAAGATATTTTTTCAAAATTAACCATTTTGACTGATATAGATCAAATTGGTTGGTTTGGAAAATTACCAATTTCACATGATATAACATAATTATAACAAGTCAAAATGGTTAATTTGGAAAAATGTCTTTACCTTTATACGGTTTGATTGGAAAAAATAAAGTATTAAAAGGTTAAACCGCAAAAAGAACCAAAATATAATTTTTTTTTTTTTTTTTTTGTAATTAGCCCTTTTTGCGGTTTAATCACTTCAAGTTTATTTATCCAATCATACCATAAAAGTTTCAAACATTTTGCCAATTTAACCAATTTTACCCGATATAACATAACAACTCAAATTAATTATAAGAAAATTATCGGTGAAACTTCATATAATTCTCAAATTATGGTATGATTGGAAAATTTTTAATATTAGTGGTTGACCTGCAAAACTATCCAAAATATAATTTTTTTTTTGTTTTTCTAATTTGCCCTTATAAATATGTCGAATGTTGTATAAATTTTCAATAAAAATATTTCATACTTATCTAAAACCTCGTCTTCATTGAAGGATTTGACAAAAGAAAGCGCGGTCTCAATTCCAATCCCTTGTACGCCTTTGGAATCATGATCATTTCCAACCAAAAGAGCAATTGCTATTAAATGTTTTCTTTTTAATCCTAATCCATTTTCAATATCTGACATTTCATAGCACTCAAATGGTTCCTGCAAATCAGTATTTTACATAAATTCAAATTAAAATAATTTTTTTTGTTAATACATGCAAAAAATTCATTGAATTTACCAAATATTGCGGGATTAAAGACAAAATGAAAAAAATACAGAAAAGCACAACGTATTTTCACCATTTTATTGATTTAGCGACAATTTTTTCTATAGTAATCAAACCATTATACTTTTTTTTATAATTTAAAAAACCATATTTCCTCATTAACCGGTTTTGAAAGGGTTAAACTACAAAAAAGCACAATGTACTTTTACTATTTTATTAATTTAGCCACTATTTTATATACTAACTAAACCAGTATACTATTTTTTACCATTTAAAAAAACCATTTTTCCCAGTTACCCGTTTTTGGAAAAGGTTACAATACAGAAAAAAACAATGTACTTCAACCATTTTATTAATTTAGCCACTGAAATATTATTATAATAATCCTAAAAAGTAATACTTCAGTGTTTGAATTGATAAAATGGTGAAAATGATTTTTTAACGGCCAAAAAAGTATAATAGTTTTAATACTACAAAAACCGGCCAAGTGGCAAAATTGATAAAATGGTTTAGTTACTATATAAGTTTTTGTAGTATTAAACCATTATAATTCTTTTCACCTTAAAAAAAAACAATTTCCCAAACGCCCGGTTTCGGTTTAATTATATAGAAAAACCAAGTATTTTCACCATTTTATCAATTCAAACACTCAAGTATTACTTTTTAGGATTATTATAATAGCGGTTTAGTGGCTAAATCAATAAAATGGGAAAAATAGTTTTTTTAAACTTTCAAACAATGTACAACGGTTTAATTACAGAAAACAGTTAAGTGGCAAAATCGATAATATGGTGAAATTACAAGTGTTTTTTTCTCTTTGACAAATAACAATATTAATACCTGTGAATTTGGCTTCATGTTTTTAATAACACATTTGGCACCAAAAAGAAAAGCATCACTATCAGAAGTAATACAAGCATCAACACGACCTTCTTTATTTAATTGTGCACAAAGTCCTTCAGCTTCACCACTTGCTTTCAAAACAGGCATTCCAAAAAGTTCAAGCAATTCCTGTTACATATTATTTATAAAATGGTTTAAAGTTTAATTACTTTCATGGTAAAACAATTTTGAGATGAATAATTCAATCTCATGATAAAATAAAGTTACTAACCACACATTCTTCAACGCATTTTGAGAACTTTTTATTTCTCTCAACAGAAGTTCCATTTGACACTGGTAAGCTTGTAAGATCAATGCCAGATGCTTGAAAAAACCGCATGATTCTTGCATGAGACTTCAATGGTGATGGGGTTCCATCTGTTACAAACACCGGAAAAGCCCCAAACTGCAAAATAAAACCGAAATAAAATTATCGAATCCACAGAAAAGGGGTAAATGTTGGATTGTACTTTACAACCACAATCAATCTCATCGATAATGTGATCAAGCAAATCCATACTTTGAATTAGAATGTGAGGGAGTACTTGAATTGAATTACCTTGGAGAATAGATTGATGGTGCGGAAGAAAGTGAGTCTGAGATGAGGGTTTCGAGTGTGGACTTTAATTGCGGTTTCATGTTGAACAATCCAATACGATAGATCAATGGCGACCCTTTTGTTTCTTAGAAAATCGAACCCTTCTGTTCGCGCATAGGGTTTAAGTACGTCCCAGAAGTTCCCGCCAACACCCATTTTTTTCCTTGAAATTAACACAACAAAAGAGCGATTTTTTGTGAATCAATGGACATTTGGATCAGGATGTTCGCTCATAACCTTCAAGATTTCATCAATTTCTGAGAGAAGTGGAACTGTGCAGCGAGTAGAGGAAGAACACAGTGAGTTTGAAGTTTGAGCCGTTGAACGGAACAAAATGGTTGTGGACTTGTGGTTGTTAGGGTCTGGGCCTCAAATATTTTCTCAACGACCCAACACCGCCAAAACGGTTGCTATGGTGGTGGGTTTTGGAAGTGTCGGGTCCAATGGTTTAATCCTCTCAAATGGTTAAAGACAATATAAGAATTTTTTTTTTTTTTTTTTTTTTTTTTCATTTGGGATCTCATAAAGTGTTCATTTTTTTATTATTTTTTTAACATGGAAACATGAAAATATAATTTTCTTTTTTTTTTCTTTTTTTTTTCTTTTATTCATTTCATTTCTTTCTTTTGCTAAAACTCGAAAACTAAACATAAATGGTTTCATTCAAATGTTATAATATATGGTTCTAGTTCAAAATGTGTAACAATAATGGTGAAACGGTTAGATTCTTATTTTATATTGTTTGATTATTTATTAATTCATATAATAGTATGGTATTCTTATATCAAGTAACCAACATAAGTTATACAATCATGTTTTAATAAATAAATAAAGGATAATCTTAAATAAATATTTTTATGTGTGTTTATGTGTGTGGGTGGGTGTGTTGTGTGGATTAACATCCACACACATATGTCTCGTCATGAGGTTTTTTTAGCACATCCTTCTAAAAAATTGAAGAATGTATCATTCACGAAAGGTATTGAATTTTCAAATCTTGCTTAAAACATCTATATATTTTTATAGAGTTAAATGCATTTATGGTCCTGTGGTTATTCAAAATTTGCTACTTTGGTCCAAACAAAAAAAATTGGACTAACACTACAGGTCCAAAAATTTGATTTTTTTTGCAAGTTTGATTCAAATTTTCTAAAAATACTTAGAATGACGAATTTTCCCTTATTGTTTTCTTTTTCCAGTTCTTTTAATTTATTTTATGGCTTTATGATTTAAAGAAAAAATAAAAAAATAAAAAAAATCCCACCCTTCTCTCTCTCTCTCTCTCTCTCTCTCTCTCTCTCTCTCTCTCTCTCTCTCTCTCTCTCTCTCTCTCTCTCCCCCATCGTCTACCACTACCATGATGAAGATGAATACGTGTTTGTCCATCTCAGCCCAGAAACAATTTCAAAATCAAACCCACTATCTTGATCGATTTCAGAAATGAAAACAGACATACACACACAAGTTGCTGCCGCTGAAAACCCATTGTCAGGGTAAAAATCCTAGTCGTCACCGCCGCTGATAACCCTTCGTTTTGAATCCATTGTCGGAGCTAAAACCCTAGCGTTTACCGAAACTTGCATCAGATCATCTCCTTGCAAACCTCGGTGACTCATCTTCTGAACATTCTTGCCAGTACGATGCCACCTTATTTGAACTTAAAGAGCGCCAAAGATGAATTCTTGCCACGATTTCTGAAAGGATTGAAATATGACGTCGATTTCGAAGATTGGAATGGTGGTGTAGGTGGTTGCCGGAGTGGAGCCGGTGGAGGGTGGCTTCCGGTCGTGATGAAGTTAGACCACCCCCATCGGGGGTTAATGCCGAGCGATCGGCTATTTAATATTCAAAAAGAAAAGGAAAAGTAGAAAATTTGCTACGACCTAGGCCGCATCCACGACCTAGCTCGCCAAGATTTCACCCCTTTTATATATAAAATATTAGTATTGATTATTATATTTGATACCAATTTAATTAATAAATATATTATATCATTGATAAAAAATTACACAAAATATATTAAAATATATAGTTTCTTTTTCTTTATAAAATGATATCAATATCAATATAGTTTTTAATTTTTTTAAAAATATAAAATTAGGTTGGGTTGGATTGCTAATGGACGTGAAAAATAGAGTTTGGTTGGGTTGTGTAGGTGGAAGAGTAAGAAATTAGTTTTTTTAATAAAAATGTGGATTGGGTTGAGTTGCTAATGGGGATAGTCTTAGGCAATGTTTTAAAAACCGGGTTGACCCGGCCGGTTGGACCGTGAACAGGTGAAGAGAGCGGGTCAATTATGACCGGTTTTTTGTTAATTTCCGACTCGGATTGAACCGGCCGGTTTTCTCAAAAAACCGGTTGAACCGGTGATCCGGAACCGGGTTGACCCGGTGGTTGAAAAAAAAATAGAATTTAGACTTTAAAAACTTGGTTAAAGAGGTCAAGACTCAAACTTTTAAGATTAGTCAACTATTAGTTCATCAAATTTGATAAATTTTTCTTATACAAACTGGACAAAATATATATTTTTTTTTGAATCAAAAAGATTAAATTACATTGTTTATGTTTTATAAATACAAAATTATGCTGAAAAATATAAAATATATGAAAAATGTAAAAACCGGTTGACCCGGCGGTTGAACCGGTTGACCCGTGACCCGGTTACCGCACCGGGTCAACTAAAAAACCGGGTTTTAAAACATTGGTCTTAGGGTTCCCGATCTGGAGAGAGAAACATAGAGAGAGAGAGAAGGGGGGAAAACGAGTTAAAGAGTTAGGGATGTTTATAATTATTTTCTTTTTTTAAAATTAAAAATTAGTAAAAGAAATTTTAAAAAATGGAAAAATAAAATAAGGACAAAATCGTCAATCTAATTATTTTTTTTTATAAAAATTGAACTGAAAACACAATAAAATTATTATTGTGGAAAAACAAAATGATGACCAAATATGCAATCGTCCCTGTGGTTGTCCCAAAATTGCATATTTGGTCATCCTTTTGTTTTTTCACGCTCATGGTCCATGAACTGCACTTTTGCTTTGTAACACCCGACTTTCAATATAAATATACCCATTTATTTTCCACACTTTAAAACATATTTTATTCAACAAAATATTATACAGGGTATATATTACAAGAAAAAGGTACAAGTGGTATCTCCCCAAAGCCGGGCTGCTACAGTCATCAGTTCTAACCCCGAATTAGATCCTTCCCTTTAGTAGGGTCTACAGCACCTGCACAGTTAGTATCAACAAGGATGAGCTTTACAAGCTCAGTGAATAATCGATAAGTGTTATAACAACATTAAATTTTCAGCATCCACATCATATCACAGCCCCCTGTGATACCGAATCTCAAGGACTCAATGTACACCTGTTGAATGTGTGATAAAACTGCCAGCCAAGTAGGCCATCACAACATTTGTATGTGGTCCCACCACAATTACTACTAATTCGATCGTCACAGCATATATGTGGTCTCAACCACAATTACCGAGTATGTGACCCCACAGAAAGATGGTCCCAATCACAATAACCGATAATGTGGCCCCACAGTAAAAGTAACACTTAGGGATAGATTACTCACATTGATTTTTGGTATACGGTATCTGGTTATTCCTGCCTTCTTACACCCACTATAACTGCTTGGTTTGTACTTATATATTTGTTTATAGGTGAACTACTATTTCAATCAGCATTACTACGGATCACACCATCACTCTGCTTTATATTCTCTATAATTCCAATATGATACCTCGTGATTTATCAAATAAAGAACGGCCAGGTAGAAGATCAGATGGGGTGACAGGATCCTTTCAGCATTTTAGCCTTTCGGAAAATCCAACAACCAGATCCCATGTAATCGGCCTAGGCACCGTTCTCGTAAGTAAATCATTGGGCATTATTCTTGGAATTACGAATAGTATATAACTTCCACATATAATAGTTTAACACTTTATAAACTATTAACGAAATAAAGTAGCGATTACTCACTTAGTATTGTCGCTGGCTCGTTCCCCGTTCAACTCTTCCGACAACTCTCGAGCACTTCGCTACAAGCTATTGCTCGTTCCTTACCTTTCCCGACCTATTTTCCTCACCAGAACACTCCCCGATATCGTAAGGTTGTTTGGTGTTTGTTGTGGTTTGAAATGAAGAGGTTGGGCCTCTATTTATAGGGCTCAAAATCACTATTCACGACGTCATCACGACGTCAGCGACAGTATTCACGACGTCATCACGACATCATCGTCGATGTCATCACGAGGTAAGCGCTTACTTCATCTCTCGGTATTATTCACGCCAGAGTTACTATTCATGCCGGAGCACTATTCACGCCGGAGTTACTATTCATTTTTTTTTTTTGGAAAATCGTCGTTACAAGTTCTCCCCCCTTTATAAGATTCCGTCCCCGGAATCAAGCAAACAATTGGGGGTACTTCGCCTTCATTTCCTCTTCGGCTTCCCAAGTTACATCCGAGCCCTTGTGATATCGCCACTGTACTTTTACTATATTAATCTTCTTGTTCCGTAGCTGTCTCACCTTGCGGTCTAAAATCTTTTCTGGCTGCTCTGGATACCTCAGCTTTTCATCTATTTCAATTTTAGGTAAAGGCACTCGTTGGGACTCGTCAAACAGAGTCTTTCTCAAATGCGACACATGGAAGACGTTGTGAATGCCTCTTAGCTCCTCAAGTAGCTCTAACTGGTAGGCTACAGCTCCCACCCTTTGTAATACCCGGAACGGGCCAATAAAGCGAGGACTCAGCTTACATTTCTTTCCAAAACGAATCAGACCCTTCCACGGGGAAACCTTAAGCATCACCATATCGCCAACCTGAAACTCTATAGGTTTCAATCGACGATCAGCATACTGCTTGTGGCGGTTTTGAGCAACCTTCAAATGTTCTCGAATTTCTCGAATTTTCTCCTCGGTTTGAGCTACAATCTCGGGTCCAGCTAACGGCTTTTCCCCTAACTCTGTCAAACATGTCGGAGTACGACATGGTGCTCCATACAATGCCTCGTATGGCGCCATCTGAATGCTGGAATGATAGCTATTATTATATGCGAATTCCACCAAAGGCAAGTGATCCTCCCAACTTCCACCAAAATCTATAACACAGGCACGAAGCATATCCTCCAATGTTTGAATAGTCCTTTCACTCTGTCCATCAGTCTGAGGATGGTAAGCAGTACTCATTAAAACTTTCGATCCAAACTGCTTTTGGAAGCTCTGCCAAAACCCAGACATAAATCGACTATCTCGGTCGGATATAATGGAGGATGGTACCCCGTGTCTACAGACTACTTCATCAATATAGATTCTGGCTAATTTGCTAACTTTATAATCTTCACGTATGGGTATGAACTGAGCGGATTTGGTCAGTCGATCCACGATCACCCATATTGCATCGTGTCCTCGTGGCGTCCGAGGAAGTTTTGTCACAAAGTCCATAGTGACCTCGTCCCACTTTTTCATTGGAACTGGTAGAGGCTGAATTTCTCCATACGACTTTTGATGATTGGACTTTACTTGCAAGCACGTTTGGCACCGTTCCACATATCTTCCTATATCCCGCTTCATTCCCGGCCACCAATACATCGGTTTCAGCGTCCGGTACATCTTGGTGCTACCCGGGTGTATAGCATAACGAGAACAATGCGCATCCTCGAGGAGTAACTTCCGTGCTTCACCCTGCTTTGGCACCCATACTCGACCTTTAAAGGTTTTCAATCGTTGAGAATTTTCCTCGAGTTGGTTAATATAGCTAACCATGCGTTCACTTTTCACATGCTCCGCCTTCCCTGCTTCCTCTTGGGCTGTTCGAATCAGCTCAGGTAGCCGACTAACTATGCTCATACAAGCAGACACAACCCTAATGGGTCTCTCTTTTCGACTGAGAGCGTCTGCAACTACATTCGCCTTCCTTGGATGGTACAAAATCTCGCAGTCATAGTCTTTGAGTAAGTCCATCCATCTCTGCTGCCTCATGTTCAACTCCTTCTGATCAAACAAATATTTGAGACTCTTATGGTCCGTATAGATCTTGAACTTTACCCCGTATAGGTAGTGCCTCCACAACTTTAATGCTAATACTACGGCAGCTAGTTCAAGATCATGTATCGGGTATCTTTTCTCAGCTTCTTTCAATTGTCTGGATGCGTATGCAATCACCCGGCCCCTCTGCATTAAAACGCATCCCATGCCCTTCCTAGAAGCGTCACTGTAGATCACAAAGTCTTCCCCACCTTGTGGTAATGCAAGTACTGGGGCTTCACACAGAGCTTGCTGCTCCTTAGTCCATTCAAACTTCTCGCCCTTTTTAGTTAATTTAGTCAAAGGAGCTGCAATAGAGGAGAAGTTCTCTACAAATCTCCTGTAATATCCAGCTAGCCCAAGAAAACTGCGTATTTCTGATGGATTCCGCGGCGGCTCCCACTTCATTACAGCCTCGATCTTTGCAGGATCAACTTTAACACCTTCGCTGCTAATAACATGTCCCATAAACTGAACTTCACGAAGCCAAAATTCACACTTTGAGAACTTGGCATACAGCTTCTCTTGACGGAGTAACTCCAAAACTTGACGTAGATGCGTCTCGTGCTCTTCCTGACTCCGGGAATAGATCAGTATATCATCAATGAACACGATAACAGAGGTATCAAGAAATGGACGACACACTCTGTTCATCAAGTCCATGAAAGCTGCAGGGGCATTGGTTAACCCAAACGGCATCACCAGGAACTCATAATGTCCGTAACGGGTACGGAAGGCAGTCTTCGGGATATCCGACTCCCGAATCTTCAGCTGATGATATCCCGATCTTAGATCAATCTTAGAGAAATAGGATGCTCCCTGAAGTTGATCGAATAAATCATCAATCCTGGGCAATGGATATTTGTTCTTTATGGTGATCTTGTTCAGTTCTCTATAGTCTATACACATTCGCATAGACCCGTCCTTCTTCTTCACAAACAGGATAGGTGCTCCCCAAGGTGAAGTACTCGGTCGAATGAATCCCCGATCGAGTAATTCCTGCAACTGCTTCCTCAACTCTGCCATTTCTGATGGTGCCAATCGATAAGGAGCACGAGCAATAGGGGCTGCTCCTGGAACCAAATCGATAGTAAACTCTAGCTGCCGATTCGGAGGTAATCCCGGAAGCTCATCGGGGAAAACATCAGCAAACTCCTTTACAACGGCGACATCTTCAACGGATCGTTTGGTAGGCTCTGTCGAGACCACACATGCCATGTAAAATATTCCTTCTTTGTTGTTATGACGTCGTACCTTGGCAAAAGAGATGACAGGCATCCTGGTACGTGGCCGTTCACCTTGAATTATTATTTGCGACCCATCTGGTGCCAGAACTGCGATTCTTTTTCTTTTACAATCGACTTGAGCATCATTGGATGCTAACCAGTCCATTCCTACAATTACTTCAAATTCTCTGGTGGTGATCGACTTCAGATCAATAGGGAAAATGGTCCCGTTAATCTCAAGCTGACACCCTGGCATCTGTTCAGAGACATATACATATCTACCACCTGCTACTTCTACCTCCAGTTCTTCATTCAACGGGGTTAAGGGTATCGAAATTTGGGGAATGAATGATGTGGATATAAAGGAGTCGGTGGCTCCAGGATCAAAGAATACATATGCAGGGATCGAGTTTAGTTTAAAAATACATGTGATAACATCAGTCTTTTCCCGGGCCTCCTCAACGGTCATCTGGAATGCTCGGGAGACTACTGGTCCACCTCGTGCCTCCTTCCTTTCTCTTCCCTGCTCCTCCCGTGTCCTGTCTCGGGATCCTCCTGTCTTCAACTATGGACATTCTGATCGGATATGATCTTTGGCTCCACACTGGAAACATACTCGAGTTGTTTGGTTGCAATCTCGAGCATAGTGTCCCGTCTTCCCACACTTAAAACAATACAATGGTGAGGGACTGGTAGGGCAATCTCCCGTATGCTTCCTCCGGCATTTGTCACACCATTTGCCTTCATCCTTCCGAGTCTGACCCCGCGACCCAGATTCTGATTGTTGGGACTTCTTCTGAGAAATCCACGGACGTTCCTCAGCCTTTCTTTTTGCTTCTGTGGCCCTCCTTTCACCTTGTTGGCGTTGCAGTTCCGCCTCACGTTCCACCGCCCGATCAACTACTTGCCGAAAGGTAGTCAGCTTGAGTGGCTGTACAACCTCTCGAATCCGTGTTTTC
Organism: Cichorium intybus; assembly: GCA_023525715.1. Taxonomy (NCBI): domain Eukaryota; kingdom Viridiplantae; phylum Streptophyta; class Magnoliopsida; order Asterales; family Asteraceae; genus Cichorium; species Cichorium intybus. The sequence goes on along the minus strand of CM042016.1, from coordinate 109,822,567 downwards.
AATCCCCATACGTACTTGTCTATCTTTCTTTTCTCAGTATCAACCTCATGTTCACAGAATCTAGCTTTTTCCAAGAAATCCATAGTATATTCTTGCACAGAACGAGTCCCTTGTTCCAAATGTAAGAACTCTTCTGTCAGCTTCTTCACTGCTACTTCGGAACAGTATTCTTCAGTAAATTTTGCTTTAAACTATTCCCAGGTCAACATTCCAAGCAAATCTGAACCCAAAGCTCTACTGAAAACTTGCCACCAATACTGGGCATTCCCAGCGAAAAGGTTGGTAGCGAACTCCACCTTGTCTGCCTCATCACACTTGCTAATCCGGAAAACTTTCTCCGTATGTATTAACCATTCCATCGCTTGTACGGGACTATCAGTTCCCGTAAATTCCTTAGGCTTGCAACTAAGGAAATTCTTATACGTACACTTGGTTTTCCCTTCTGACGTTCCCTCAACACCTTTGCCTTTATCTGCCACGTGTACTCCACTTTCGGCGTGTCCCTCGTCTCTAGGGGCTCCATCATGCACCTGCTTAGCAGTATCCTCCCTATGTGTCTCTACTATAGTGGGTAATAGCTCCCGTACCACATCAGTAATTATAGCTCGTAAATCCAGTTGGTTCATTGCTGCCTCTCCCGCCTCCCGGTGCACTGAGCCCTGTGATCGAGATCTGCCTCCCCTGGAAGCTCCCTGCCTAGCACCTCCTCGGCTCTGACCACTCCTGGTGTTTGCCATCTTCAAAGTTCAACAGAAAGATTAGTCTCCTAATCAGATAACATAAATTATCCTTTTCCAATCCCGAATTCCACTATTTCCTAAGGTTCAAGTCTAGGTATCTACCCTATAGAAACCTAATTCACTTAAACCTCGGCTCTGATACCAACTTGTAACACCCGACTTTCAATATAAATATACCCATTTATTTTCCACACTTTAAAACATATTTTATTCAACAAAATATTATACAGGGTATATATTACAAGAAAAAGGTACAAGTGGTATCTCCCCAAAGCCGGGCTGCTACAGTCATCAGTTCTAACCCCGAATTAGATCCTTCCCTTTAGTAGGGTCTACAGCACCTGCACAGTTAGTATCAACAAGGATGAGCTTTACAAGCTCAATGAATAATCGATAAGTGTTATAACAACATTAAATTTTCAGCTTCCACATCATATCACAGCCCCCTGTGATACCGAGTCTCAAGGACTCAATGTACACCTGTTGAATGTGTGATAAAACTGCCAGCCAAGTAGGCCATCACAACATTTGTATGTGGTCCCACCACAATTACTACTAATTCGATCGTCACAGCATATATGTGGTCTCAACCACAATTACCGAGTATGTGACCCCACAGAAAGATGGTCCCAATCACAATAACCGATAATGTGGCCCCACAGTAAAAGTAACACTTAGGGATAGATTACTCACATTGATTTTTGGTATACGGTATCTGGTTATTCCTGCCTTCTTACACCCACTATAACTGCTTGGTTTGTACCTATATATTTGTTTATAGGTGAACTACTATTTCAATCAGCATTACTACGGATCACACCATCACTCTGCTTTATATTCTCTATAATTCCAATATGATACCTCGTGATTTATCAAATAAAGAACGGCCAGGTAGAAGATCAGATGGGGTGGCAGGATCCTTTCAGCATTTTAGCCTTTCGGAAAATCCAACAACCAGATCCCATGTAATCGGCCTAGGCACCGTTCTCGTAAGTAAATCATTGGGCATTATTCTTGGAATTACGAATAGTATATAACTTCCACATATAATAGTTTAACACTTTATAAACTATTAACGAAATAAAGTAGCGATTACTCACTTAGTATTGTCGCTGGCTCGTTCCCCGTTCAACTCTTCCGACAACTCTCGAGCACTTCGCTACAAGCTATTGCTCGTTCCTTACCTTTCCCGACCTATTTTCCTCACCAGAACACTCCCCGATATCGTAAGGTTGTTTGGTGTTTGTTGTGGTTTGAAATGAAGAGGTTGGGCCTCTATTTATAGGGCTCAAAATCACTATTCACGACGTCATCACGACGTCAGCGACACTATTCACGACGTCATCATGACGTCATCACGAGGTAAGCGCTTACTTCATCTCTCGGTACTATTCACGCCGGAGTTACTATTCATGCCGGAGCACTATTCACGCCGGAGTTACTATTCACGCCGGAGTTACTATTCATTTTTTTTTGGAAAATCGTCGTTACATGCTTACACCATTGGTCCTTGCCAGGTAAAAAGACCAATATACCCTTTTTAAATTTTTTTTATTTTCTTTTGAGATATTATTATTTTCGGAATTAAAAAAAGAAAAAAAATACCCCAAACCCCCACCCCCACCCCCTCTCTCTCCACCGTCTGGGTTCTTTTTGTGCTCGATCGGCTGGTGGTTATGGTTGTTTGTTCATATTCCACGACGGCCGGCGGTCAATACGGTGTGGAGAATGTAATTGAAAAGTTAGGTTACGAAACGAACTTGTTGATTACACCACCAAGAGTTGTCGGAATGAGAATGTCACAATCTTCAACTAGAATTGAATTAGCATCTATGGCGTTTGCACCGCCAAATCCTTTTACTCCTTTGTGTTCTTTCACATGTTTCATAAGGCTTGGAATGTCGATTCCGTTCTTGTCCCTTATCGCTCCACTTATATCGCTCACTGCCGCCACTTTTCCACCAGCTTCGTGAATGAGTTGTGTAAGAACCCGCGAAATTTTAAAAGGGTAAAATGGTCTTTTGTCACATTATAAGACCATCATGTAAAATAATATGTATTTGTAGAATAATATTACAAGAAATACAAGTATATGTAAAATTTGGTGTTTTATCGCGTGAATAGTGAATCTTGATCAAAAAGGGCAAAATGGTCATTTGACATGAAAATGACCAAATTGTCAAGAAAATGTTAAGTTGAAAGTTAATGAAACATAAACTACCAAGTTATGCACTCTTGGACTATTTCTGAATAAAAGAGTGAAGTTAGGGGGCTAAAGTGAAATTAATTAATAAAACTAAATATATATAAAATATGAGAGTTATTCTCTCATTATCTGAGAACCCAGTAGAAGGATCGAGAGAGAGCTAGAGAGAACGAAAAAGAGAGCCAGAGGAGGAAATACGTGAAGAATCAAAGAAGAGTTCCAAAACCAAGCCCTAGATTGAAGTTTCTAAGCAAGTGAGGTAAGGTTCCATGTTCTAAGTTCAATTTCTTGAACGGGAAACCAACTTGAACTTCTGATTTTCCAGAATTCATGCTCTTAATGAAACTATCTTGCTCAAAATCATCAAATAGACATGTTCTAACCAAGGAATATGTTGAAAATCAAGAAATGATGATTTTGGCCAAGAACCCTAATTCACGGGTTGTGAGATTAAGACCAGTTTTTATGGTTTTTTCTAAGTCCAAATGATCACTTAGGATGTATTAAGACACTCCTAAGTGATAAATTTCAAAAAGATGAATTTTTGGTGCAAAATTTCAAAAACGGGTTTTCAAGAAATTGAAGCTAGAATCAGTGATTCCATGGCTTAAAACTTGATGTAAAGCAAGGGTTTTAGTCATGGAATGATAGTAAACGATTAAGTTAAGTATTAAGCACTTCATAGGGCAAAATAGAGGTCTGCAGCTCGAAAATCGGACCCGAAACCCACCCAGACACATTACACGGCCGTGTAATTTTCAGAGTAAACATTACACGACCGTGTAACCCAATTAAAGTCTGCAAAGTTACACGGCCGTGTAATTTGCAAGGCAAAAGTTACACGACCGTGTAACATACTGAGGAAATTTCTGAGTTTTGATTTTTGGAAATTGGGGTTAGACTTGTCCGTTTGACCTCAAATTTGAAACACAAGTCTAATATGGCTTAAGATTTCATACAAAATTGTCGGAACTGAAATACGACCCCTCGGGGGTACTGTAGCAAAATACGTATCTTTCGGGGAAAATTATAAAATGAGTTTATTGATGGTTATACATTTGTTATAACCTAGAATTAAGATGTATGAGACCTTAGAACTATAGAGTATGTATTTATTGAGTATTTATATATATAATACTTATATAGGTGGTGCTTCAAACGTGGTTGAGCACGGAAAAGGGAAAGGAATACGAGAAGCGTAGAGACTCGTAGCAACGTCAAGGTGAGTTTTATGAGGATTTTCTAGTACATAGCAAAATGTTATTTTCTGTAAAGTATGATTTCCAATGTTTATAAAATACGAAAGTTTGGAAAATGGTTTTGAATGAAGCTCTATACAAGGGCTTAGTGTTTTAAGTAGATTTTTAAAGTATGATTTGCAAATTATTTTGAAAGAAGTTCCTTTTGGGAACTAAGATGTTAAAAGTAATTTTGATAATATTTTTATAAAGAGTTACAAAGTTTATGAGTTTTAGTTTATTACAAATTGTGTCCCATTTTGACCAATTTGAGATGAAATGAAGTAAGAATTAAAGAAAGAAAGAAATATGAGTCAGTTGTCCGGACTAGGATCACCCACATAATTGGGGATCAGAAGACACTACTGGGATGGTACCTCCCGTCGCGAAGTAGTTGTCTAGCTTAGTATACCCTTGTGCTTGAATTCGTTCCAAGTCACAAAGGGGAGACAGAATGAGCAAACCGAGTGGGCAGATCTGTTCTGTTCCGCGAGGGGAGCTAGTTGAATGAATTAATTAACTTAATTCATAAGTTTCAGTTGGTCACGAGAAATGAGAAAGAAAAGCAGTTTAAAGAAAGAAAGTCTTTTTAAATTTTGAAAGTAAAGAAGAAACAGTTATTTTGAGATTTATGAAATAAATCAGTTTTTTTTTAGCAATGTACTTTTAATATTTCAAGTTTTGAGCAGAAAAACATTTGGGTCTAAACCCATATTACTCACGAGGCTTTATGTCTCACGTATACTATGTTTTTGAAATGCTATGTACTTAGGTGAAAAGAGCGGAGGTTGCAGTCGGGACCAGTTAATGTACTGTAAGTTTAAATTATGGTATCTGTATTGAGTCTGTAATATCCCCTTGAGTTTAAGTTTGTAAAATAAAAAAAAAATAAAATTTAAGTGGCTATTTTATAGTCACGAGTTGTAACATATATTTGTAATTAAACCGTATTTGTATTTAAATATGGTAAAAGAAAAGGGGTGTTACAAGTTGAGCCGCCCAGGAACCGATGTTTCCGAATCCCTAAAATACAGGAATGGAATCAGAATCTGAATGTTAATATGTACACTTGTATGTATGTTACATGTATGACAAACCGTTGACCGGAAACACTCTTTATTTGTGATCTAATTCAGCAGCCGAATGGCTTATTCCCGACTATCACGAAGGAGGTAGACGATGACTACAGAGGCAGATCTATGGAGTTTTGACGACAGAGAATGTTTGGGAGAGACGTGGTGCTTGACGACAGAGAACCCTAGGCTGACGGCGGTGGATTGACAACAGATTCGACGGAGTCCAGTTCCAACAATTTACAACGTCCCGAACCAAACGACGAAGAATCAGCTGTAGTTGGATTGACAATCTGGAGATTACCTGGTGGCGGATTTGCAGTTGGCAGGTTTACCGGCGGTAGAAGAACCGGCAGCGGCAAGAGAGAGCTTCCAGTTGTGTACACGGAAGCTGACGGAGGGTTTAGCGACAAGAACTTCTTTAATCACCATTCTTCCGATTTTATCTCTGCGACATGATTGCTTTCCAGCTCCATTTCTAAATCTTTTTCATGTATAGCATAACTTCTTCCGACATTGGCAATGGAGGCGGCGGTGGGTTTGGGGATTTTGGAGGGGTGAGGGTTTGGAACGCGATGGAAGAGAGAGAAATACACCAGAATTGTTATTATTATTATTAAAATGATAAAAAGTTTAAAAGAAAAAGAAAAAAGAAAATAAAAAGGGCATTTTGGTCTTTTTACTTGGCCAAGGGACCAAATGTGTAAGCAAACAATCAGTTCAGGGACCTTGAACGTGAAAAACCAAAATAATGACCGATAGTAAAAATTTGGGACAACCACAGGGACCAAAATTGTAATTTACTCTCTTTTTTATTAGATTAAAAGTCGTTGAAAAAGAAAATCCACTCACTTGGGACTTTAAGGAGGGTCCAATTGAAAATATAGAAGCCCAAAAACGAATTATTATATTTGTACCGTTTTTTATTTTACCCAAAACCCAAACCAATTTGGTTAACCTCGTGTGATAGTTGGACTAACGACTAGATTAGGCAGTTTATTGAGTTGATTTTTTTTGAACGACAAACACACATATTCTCTAAACTTATTCTTAAATTTATATATTTTGTTCATAATGAGACTTGCAACCAATTAAGGGGTACATACCATTTCAACACCTTGATACCATTAGGCCAAAAGCTCTTTGGTCGGTTGATAATTTAATATTTTAATTATTTGTTTTGTTAAATAGCATCTTTAAGGGAATGTTGTGAAAGGCTAAATCAACCAAGTTCATACAAATGCTAGATGAAATGTTGTCACGTAGAGACATAGTCAACAAGAGAACATGTTAGTAGAAGAAATGCCCAAAAGTTATTTTCAAGGACCATTAATTAATCACCCTAAGGTTATAAGAATAATTATTGTATTCTTATAAATCCCCCTTAATTAATCACCCCATTACCGCTGATTATGATGTGTTATGAAATAACTAATTACACAAAGCTATACGAATATACTATGATAATAAAAGGTTACATGATTTGAAATTACATGTTATATATATTCATTGTAGACAAAAATTGTGTATTTATGAATCAGATGTTACAAAAAGATAACAACGGACTCATGTATCTCTGGAAATTTGGATGCATTTTTTTATAACTAGAAACATAAAGATAACATTAACATATAAAATAAATTAAAAAATCTTATGGGGTTTCATTATCCCATTCAAGGCCGGTCTAAATACATTTTAGGCCCGGGGCAAGAATAAAAAAAGGCCCCGTTATTAAATTAAAAATTATCTATTGTCAAAATCTAGACAATGTTTATTTGCATTAAATATGAAATAAAACAACCGTTACGGATGTGAAAAAAGCCACAACATAAAAAAACCGAAAAACCAAATTGTTACACATTTTGATTTTAGAAAAACCAAATTTTTGGTTTCACTTTGGGCTTTTTTAAAACACCATAATAAACAAATAAAACCAAAACATATTAATGACGCCCTTTTATGTATAAATTTAGTATATTAACTAAAATAAAAATTAGGAATTAAATAACATATATTTATGGTGTCCTTTCACAGTTGAGATAACGAACATACATCTAACATGTGATTTTGTTTCGGTTCTAAGTTAAAATATAAAACTTTTTTTAGAGACTAATCATTTCATATTTCTAGAGTAATCATTTGCAATTTTATGTATGAAAACGTTCTAAACTCTTATTCTAGTTACAAATTAAATACATGACTACTGGTTATAATTGGAATAAGTATACATGAAAACAAGACTATTTGATGAAGCCAAAAATATCATCTATTGAATTTAATTTAAATATGAACACATCCGATATTTATCTCTTAATTAAATACCGTGAATTTGCAACATGTTGTGTACGTTTTTTTCTTCGCGGATCTGCTTCGGGTCGGATCTTCCCATTCTTATCCGCTCCTGGATTTCGCGTCTTCTAGATTGCAAAACCATCGACCTCATCTTTGTGCCTTGAGATCCGCCACCACCGTCTGGTCCTCGGCTCCAACGTTTCCTCCCTTCGTATCTTCTTCTTCCCCTTCCGTGATTCTACTTATCGTGGATTTTGGGTCTTCGATAATCGATTCGATAATCGATTCTCTACGCCACTCCTGATGGTTCATCCAAACACGATTTTCCGTCCACCGCTTCACAGGTTCCTCCAACACAATCACTTCAATCGGAGGCACCATCGCTGCCCTTTATTGACCGCCGTCCCTAACTCGATACGCTCCTAACGATCGTACAAGTGAAGGGCATCGATTGGAAAACTACACTCCTGCATGCGATTCTGTTTTGCAAGAAATCAACCACGCCGAAGGTTGTCGGCTATCGGGCGGAGGAATTAGTCGGCAATACGAACTCTGTGATGAAATCGACTTCAGGAAACCTGTTATTGAAGTTGTATCGAACCTCGGTGGTGAGTTTTCGAGTGTTAGGAAGGCTGCACCCCAAGTGGCTACAGGACAATAAATCTAAATTAGAAAAGGAAGAATACGACCGTTATTTTCATCAGCATCAGCTCATAAAGGATCTAAACCAAACCGACCCTGCTAATTTCAACAAAATCCTCGACCTCGTGCAAAAATTGCAAGAATCTGGTCAACCGCCAAGGGCTATTGCGAAAGACCTTGCTCCTGATTTTGATATATCAGCTCTTGCTCAAATGTAAGCCATTTTTCTTAGATCAAGATACGGATTAATATTCTACTTTACTAATAATTGTGGCACTTGTGTTGGACTAGATGGCAAATATACTATATCGAGAAAAGTAGGTTTCCGATAACAAAATACATGTTGAGTTTGAAAACGCAAGTAACAAATTTGATCTTAACGTAAATCCTTTGGCCGTTGTTAATTTGGCAATGTTCAGTATCAAACCCAAATTCAACACATCAATGTTTTAACCTTAAATTTGGGATCATTTTTAAAAGCTTCAAGTAAAAATTATCATATTTGATAAGAAATGCTATAAGAGCTAGAAACATTGGTTTTCTGTTTGTAACGACATCAGGTTTGAATCGGGATTGTGCCATGTTTGACCGTGGAAGTCAAAGTTTACATCATTTACTATTCAGCTTTTAAGTTCTAATGGCATATTGTTAACCTCAAAATGTTTCAGTAAATCCTTATAATTGGGCTTTTCAGGTTATACGAATTAATATTCTGATATGGATTCGAGATAATTTGTCTGAACTTTCCAAACATTCATTCCTACAAAATCCAATGTTGATTCCTAGATTCATAACAATTCCAAATCATCTTTCACTTTAGAAAGCAATAAGTTTGAATGTGAAAAGACGAAAATGTACATGAATCTTGGAATAAGTTTCCTTTGAATATTGTTTATATGTTTTGGGGCTGAGTTGGTTTCACCTTCGATTACAGATCACCCGAAATGCTTGATTCTCATGAAAACTGCTGCATGATGTGAGGAAAGGATACACCACCTTTTTGGTAGCTGAAAAGGCTATTGTAAGTTAAATACTTTCTTATTTTTATATTTATTTATTTTTATTTACTAATATGTATTTTTTAAAATTTTATCAGCTACACTGTTTGAAAATGTGCAGGGAAGTATTTGCAAGCTCTGAAGGATGTTCTTAGGATCCTTAGAATGATGTGAGTACTACCTTATGGCAACTGCACCAATCTCAACTGGATTCTGTCAAACAATAAAGATCCGGCGAGATTCTGGCGTCCGTTGGTAGAGAGAGAGGTATTTAATTTTTTAAATAAACTAATTAAAAAAATAAAATGAGGGGTATATTGGTCATTTCACCTCCATTTAATATAAAATTTTAACACTTAACGGAGGGAGGGACCAAATATGTTAGCAAATGCAAACCATAAGGGCCAATATGTGAGATTTCTCAAAATTAGACCGATGTGAAAGCTGGGTCAAACCACAGGGACCAAAACTGTAATTTACTCTGGTATTAATTTACATATGTTAATTGCCCGATTGATGAAACAGAGGTGGAGACAAGCGATTATCGATTTACTTTTTGCTTTGTGGCAAATAGGTGTAGGAGCCTCGACCAGGATTGCCTTATGGTGGGATGTTCATGTTCTGATATATACAGATTTGAAGTTTATATTTGCATTGTCAGATATCTCATGTTTGAAGATTGCCAAAAATAAGTGCGTTGATTTAGTAGTTATCTATACATTATAAATGCATTAGATTTATCAGATTTAAGGATGCTCATATGAGGAAGAAAACAGTTTTCGACTTTACATTGTGATTTCTTATATATACTTGGATAGCGAGAAGATTGTTCTTTTTCTATTTGAGCAACGGTTGCTTGCAAGTAGGTTGAAGGGGTTCAGCCTACAACAAGGTGCCTTTCAAGTGGATCCGACTTCTAAAAAATATTTGTGAGAAGCTTACGGAGAAGTTGGAAGACATTTTTTAAGACTTTTGTTTTTTTATTGACATTGATGGCAATGTACTGTGTAAAATCCCAAAAATTTGATAAATCCTTTGGGTATAATATGTGTTTATTGATTATTATGTCAAAGTATGGGCTGAATTTCCTTTTTGTCAATTTTATCAAGTCTTTAAATATGTGGGAATGTTTGCTGTGCTGTTCTTCTTCTCTGTTTGTTTTATTATGTATTTTGCTCTAATTATAATCTTATGTAATTTGCTAACTCCCATATCTTGAAATCTTGCAGAACTTCACAATTGTCAAGGGAGGTATTTGTCACTTTATGGTGAACATGCTCTTCAACTCCAGGTTAAATTTTGAGTTAAATGCAATAAATTGCAATGTAGTTCCATTTAGTTATTTCCATGCTCTTTAGCTGGTCCGCTTGGCATGTTGAGGATCATGACTTCCATAGCTTGAATTATATGCATATGGGTGCTGCCAAGTCCTGGTATGGAGTGTCAGGGATGCTGCAGTTGCATTTGAAGATGTTCTTACAGAACATGCCTATGGAGGCGAGATAAATCCCATTGGTAAGTTATTACGTTTCCTATTGCATTCAACTTCTAATAGATGAATTCCTTCAAATTTTCCCTGTTTTTTTTGTTAACTACATACTCTGTTACAACGTTTTTGGCTGTGGCTTCACTAATTTGAATCTTAACCCCATTTCAGGGGCGATATTAATCACAATCTTTTTGTTTTTCAGTGACTTTTGCTACACTTAGTGAGAAGACCACAATTATATCCCCAGAAGTTTTACTTAGGGCTGGGGTTCCTTGCTGCAGGTAAGACTTTTATAGGGTCGTTAAGCCTCCATTTTTCTTTGTACCCACATTAATCAATTTTTGACAAAATCTAAATAGATGTTCTATAAATTTCTATATTAGTTTTTCAATTTTGACAAACATGTAAAATCCTTGCTACTTTTAATCTTATAGTTTTCCTTTTAAGATCAAATTATTTACATTAAAAAACTGTCTGCCTTTTGATCTCCTTCTAACCAGGTTGGTGCAAAATGCTGGAGAATTTGTTGTCACTTTCCCTAGAGCTTATCACTCGGGCTTCAGTCATGGTAAAAATGTTATCACTTTCTTTTTCACATTACGTGTTGTTTGAATAAAATGATGTTAAAAAAATATTATCATGGTACTTTATTTGATCTAATTGATGATTTCATAAAATTTTGTGTTTAAAAATTTGATTAATAAGCATTATAGATTTCACATCCCATATAAACAACCAGACGATCCATATTTTTATTCTCATAAAAACGTGACGGCTGGCACAGACTTAGAAGCACATTGGAACTTGGAAAAATCATCCGAGTCAACAAGTCAACTCACTCCAAATGCTTCACATGTAAGTAATCCATAAATTTTACACAACATTTTATCATATCAAAGAAACTAACAGAATCCGTCCATCCATTTATTCAAATAATTACAGGTGGAGTCTCTTCTTACGCAAATTTGTGACTCAACCTCAATTGCAGAGGTTGAAATTAAAGTAAGCACTCCCCTGTGTACCTGATTTACATCTAACATGATGCTTGTACTGTGTGGGCTAGCTGAAAGAATAACCCTTTTTTGTATGTCTTTCCACAAAATGCTTATCGTTTTCTTTTATGTTGTTGATTTATGCTATTATCTTGGTGGATTCCGGCTATATGTAATGAGGGACTTGACCGGAAAAAGCAATTGACCAAAATAGTTCAACATCATCAACTTCTTTAGCCATCACAAAAGCTGTACCTACATCTGGAGGGATTCAGACTTTTCTTGATAGAGCTGCAGATGATGGATTGGTTATAGTTCATTCTCCCAGGGTTCGTTCTATAATTTTTAAACGGTCATATTTATTATTATTATTATTATTATTATTATTATTATTTATAAAATTTGCAACTTAAGTTTAAAAACAAACAGCTTGGGTACTTCAGAAGATCAACAGCGATTAAAGGGAAACGAGCGCTTCCATCATGCAAAGAGGTAAGTATCAGAAATTCATATTTTACTTGAGAATTTAAAGATAAATATTATTTGTTACATTTTATTTATATCCGCATTATTGATTTATTCTACCAGAAGCAAATAGTAAAGGAAGGGCAAGTTATTTGTTATGTCGAGCAGCTTGGTGGCGACCTTCCCATTGAGGTTAGAAAAACCACTTAATTTTGGAAAAAAACTCATAAAAAGTCCATACCTAGTGTATGCAATTTTGGCAAAAAATTACATACATGGTCCCTTATGGCATCCTACTTTGTAACTAAGGACCATTATAACAACATACTTTCAAAACAGAGGTTTTTTGCATCCAACTTTTTCTAACCCACTTTTTTGTGATAAAAACTTGAAAAAAATTATTATTGCTTAACAGGATTGGTTTTTATACACTCGGGTCCAACTAAGATTGGCTTTTATACACTCCAGTCCAAAATATTTAGCCAACTTATTTCAACTTTTTAGAAACCAAATTTTTATATACTCGGGTTTAACTCAGATTACGAACCCAGGTTATTTTTATCCAATTTATTCCCACAGACCTGATGTATGTAGTTTAGGCAAAATATTGAAGAACTCATTCCTTTTAGCATCTTCCTTTGTAACTAAGGACTATTATAACAACATACTTTGAAAACCGAGGTTTTTATTCCAACAGACCTGGTGTATTCACAAATTTTTGTTATTTTTTTATTCTTTTGTGAGTTAGACTATAATGCCCTTGTATCAAAATGAATATAGAGTTTTTTTAATTTCAATATTTACTATTTTCCTTAATTTTATTGGTATAAAACTAAAAGCTTAAAAAGTACAATGCATTAAAGAGTTTTCTTTTTCCAGAAAATTATCAATAGTTGCAGAAAAACTCTTTTTTAGCATTGTAGTTTATAAAACTTAGGTTTTATACCATTTTTGTTTACATTTAACATTGTTGCTTTTTTTTTCTAATTCCTTTTATGTCCTTTTAGCTACCAAAACAGTAAAAAAGTTATTTACATTTTTTTTTGAAAATTGAAAAGTTTGGAAACCATAGGGACCATCGGCGCAATATTTTCAATACTAGGACGAAAACTGTAAATTGGTGTAAACCACCGGGACCAAAATTGTAATGTACTCCTTTATTTATGTTTGGCATTATTTCTGAAACTTGCTCCTTCTATATAACTGCAGGCCAATCATCAAACTTCCAATTGTGGTTGTACGGTTGGTTGTTTTTCTCATAAAATGGATGCATTCAAATGTCAACTCCAGAAACCTTAAGAATGTTTCAGTTTATAATACAATCCATTTAATGTCACACAGTAGAACTTATAACTGCTCCGCAGCTGAGCGCCACATTGACTACTCCCCAATTGGCTCACTGGATGTAAGTTTTATTCCTCAGATTTTTTTTTCTAAAATATTTTGTTACTTTTGTAGAATCTATATAGCATACACATGATGTTAGATATAGTATACTATGATTTTTATTAGGTCGTGTACGGGTAAAGTGGTTTAATGACTAATGATCTTTGTACGGATAAAGTGCTACATACATAAGGCCTACAATGAATAAACCTTCTGAATGAAACTATATGACCATTTTACCCTTACATTCAGCTTTTTTGTGAAAATTTGTCCCTCAAAGCACCGTTGCACCGGAACCCGTGCGGAGCACGGGGCCCCACTAGTTTCTTTTAATTGATGTTGTAAGCAAGCTCATATGTATTGTTTAAAAAAGGAAATATCACTTCCATATCGGACAACTTTATCAACGTTTTAAGAAAAGCTATTATACAATCCATACAAATTGCAAAGTATTTCCAGTATAATTTATATACATTCCGCTGCAAATTGAACATGTATCCGCCTTTAGCCGATTGGGAGGGACATCCATTCTTTCTCCGGATGACCATAGTTCGGAACCTTCCTCATGCAAACCTTCATTTTTTAAAAGTTCAATATATTTTAATCACTTATGGCCCCTCAACTTTGTCCTTTTACAATTTTGGCCCAACAGTTCTTTTTTTACGGTTTTACCTAACACGCCTAGGTCGTTATGCGGTCAAAAATAGAAAATAAAACCTCACCCGCAAACTAGTATAGTAGCAGCAAGGGTCGATCCGTGGGAGTTTCGTGGTTAAGATATAGTGTCAGAATGACCAACTAAAGTGTCACGCTATAGTCGGCGGTGTTTCCTTCACTTCCCAAAAACCAATAAATCGCAATACCGAGAACTAAAATAAACATTAACTAAACTAAACTACTTCAAACCTAAAACCAAACTTACTTACTCATTCCAGAAGTGAATTCCAGAAAAATCAGAAGCTTAAAACAATCCAAAACATCAAACAAGCAATTTAAACATAAACAATACCGAAAACATGCAAAATAATTCAAACCGAATGATTATCATAAACTTAAACCAAATCCAGAAGCCAAGAGTTACTGACTTCGAAAATATTCCAAACTAAACTTGTTCTAACAGATTCTACAATCCAGAATCGAAGGAATCAAGCAATTACTAAAACTAAGAAATACTAAAATTAATTGAAATACATAAAAATACCAATTGAAGCTACTGAATTCCGAAATCTTGAGTCAAAGAAGCCTAGGTTGCACCTTTTGGGTCGTTCTTCGCTCCTGGAATTCGATCTGGACATCTCTATTTATAGTTGCAAATTCGAGCTAATCGCGTCGCGCATGGCTTAAAATCGCGGCGCGTCTTATCCTTTTATCCCCGTTTTTCGCACTTTGAATTTCAACTCACCGCCTGATCTTTGAATATCTGCGACGCGCGTGTCTTCTATTCGCGGCACGCGTACGTATTCGACTGAAATAGTCTTTATCCAAAACTTCTTCATTTTGTCCTCTTTTAGTCACTGTTTTTATCTTTTCTTGCATACAAGCACTTGACACAAAAAGTGAGTAATACCGTGATATAAATGATAGAATTTCACAAAGAATAGGGCCTTACAACGACTAAAATACTTGATATTGATAGGCGTTGTCAAACACATCACACTTGTGCCTTGCTTGTCCCCAAGCAAGTGAGTTTTTAACAAATTATAACTAAGACTCAAACATTTTTGAATGCTTTTAGTTTCAAAGTATATTGTTTCCAAAAGTTACATTGAAAAATGATTTTTATGAAAAATGAACAGAATACCCTTTGGAATTCACGACTTTCTAAAGAACCATTGATTACAAATTTTCAGTCCACCAAAAAAGTGTACATACTCATTCAGATTCTAAAGGCCGCTAAAGAAATGTCCATGACTTTCGATGTTGTCCGTGTAACGAGCTTTCAGAAATACTATCCCAGACCAGACGATCTTAGGTAGTAAGGTGCATAAGTGCCCTTTCAGGGCCACCCTTTTCGGACCAACGACTCGAACAACAAAGGCCACTGATTGACGTTTCCTTCCTAAATTCCAATCCTAAAATATTCCAAATCTAAAAATTTTCTAACTCTTAAAACTCAACTTATTTGACTAAACAATAGCATGCTAACAAATCCAAATTCGCGGGTTTGGTGCGTGCCGAGATACTGTCCGATGCTCAGGGTCGTTTCTTTAATGTCGATGGCTCGTGACGAAGGCCCGGGAATGGTGAGCGGCAAACTGACATAACACCGTCATCGATATACACAACCTCCCACGAGGTTATGATCGGCGGACTAAATGGGACCGCGGGTATCACGGTCAACGGGCAAATATTGGCAGGTGCCAGCAACCCACACGAACGTGCGAGGCGTGTGACAAAATGGTCTCCCCAGACGGCTATAAAATCCAAAGGCGCGCTGGTTACTCTTCTGAAGTAATCAGCGATGAGGTACAACATGTTGACAGTCTCCAGCTGTGGCACCAATGACCACATGAAGTAAAGGTCATGCTGTGTAACCCGGTCCGTGTCGGCCTGCGGCCAAAACATCATCAAGATGAGACGGTGGAGCATACGGTGCGATGGCAGGTGCATTTGGCCCTCGAAAACCGTGTTCTCATGATATCTTGTAGACAAAATCGTAGCCCAGAAGTCAGCACAGGAGAACGAGTCACTTGTGGCCTTGACGACCCTCCTCAGAAAAGGTGCGAAATCGGCCCCGTCAACCTCCTCCTGTGTATAAATACCCTAACGGACCCCGAACTCCGTCATGCTACATGTCCGATTCATGTTCCCCAGACGGAACATGATGGCGTCAGGGTCGTCAATGCCCAACGGCTCGCGATCAAAGTCAAATGTCGCGAGGAACTCGAGAAGAGCCTCGTGGTATACCGACTCGTCTATACGAAATACTGCCTCAACTGCTCGACAGGTGAATGTGAGGTCATTGTCCACGTAGCCCTCTTGAACCAACCACTGCTCTAAGTGCTCCAGAATTCCCGACTCACGTGTCAACTCCCAGTTGACCGTTTGGGCAGGTAAGATGCACTTGCGAGAAAACACTCTGATTCGATTTTGAAACTTGGTACGAGTGAAGTTGGTGACAAATACTGGCAAAGCAAGTTAATCAATGTCACTAGAACTATCATGAGAAGACATTTTCCTGCACAATTCAACAAAAATTTCCGAAATTAGGTGCTGTTTGGCGTCACCCGCGGCGCGGTATTTGCTTCCCGCGTCGCGAGTTATGAATGTTCATCCTCCGCGTCGCACCTTATGATCCCACGCGGCACGGCGTATGAACTCAGAACAAAATCGATCAATTAACATCTATACATCCTAAATTCGTACTTCTGATTACTGGGTTATGTTGCAATCACTATTATGAATCATTTAGCATCATACATTATTAACAAAAAGCATCAACTAGCATAATCAGAAATAATTTCTATGAACTCAAGAAAAATTGCAAAGAATAGAGAAATTAGAATGCTTACTTGTGTTGGAGACTAGAAGATTGACGCAAATAAGATCAAGAGGTTGCACAGAGTCGAATTACGGTGAGAAGTCGCAAAGATTTAGCAGTCTAATTTTATACAGGTGTGAAGGTATTTGAATGATTTTCAAACTTTGTTTTGTGATTATCTTGAAATTCGAATTCAGATAAGCCCGCGGCACGTCGTATATCATCCGCGACGCGAGTACCAAATTCAGACTTATCTTAAATCGCGAATCACATACTCGCGCGACGCGGATTCAAGGATCCCACGTCGCGTGTGTATAAAATTCCCAAAGTGACCACACACTTGTTCTTTTCTTACCGTAATTGATTAAACACAATTTAAAAGTCAAAATACAAAATTTATAAAAGATCGGGTTGCCTCCCGACAAGCGCTAAGTTTAACGTCTTCAGCCGGACGTGCACTTACCTGGTTACGATTCGTATTCGGGTTTGTCGGTCACGAACTCAACTGTTTCAACCTCCAACTTCTAGAAAGTACCTGAAATGACATAGGGTTTTAACCTATGTCCATTTACCTTGAACGATTGTCCTCCTTTGAAATCGCGGATTTCAACAGCACCATATTCTGTGACGCTGATGACCTCGTAAGGTCCATTCCACTTGCTTCGTAACTTGCCGGGAAACATCTTTAGTCTCGAGTTATAAAGCCACACTTTCTGACCTACTGTGAATGTCTTTACTTTGAGTTTGGCATCATGATATCTTTTCAGCTTGGACTTGTAGGTAGCAGCATTCTCATATGCTTCATCGCGTAGTTCCTCCAGTTCAGACAACTGTAGCTTCCGTTCCTTTCCGGCTGCATCGTAGTCGAGATTAACCTGCTTGGTTGCCCACAATGCTTGGTTAGCCAGCTCCACAGGCAGATGATATCCCTTCCCGTAGATCAGCCGATAAGGCGTGGTCCCAATTGGCATCTTATAGGCTGTATTGTATGCGTAAAGTGCATCGTCTAACCGCTGCGACCAATCTTTTCTATCTGGCTTCACAGTTTTCTGCAGTATCTCCTTGATTTGCCGATTCGAGACTTCCACTTGGCCACTTGTCTGCGGGTGATATGGCGTCGCAATCCGATGATTAACCCCGTAGTGTCTTAGTAATCGTCCGAATTTAAAGTTCCTGAAATGCGATCCTCCATCACTACTGATCACTCTTGGCACTCCATGTCGAGTAAATATATTCTTCTTGACGAACTTGCAGACCACATGATGATCATTCGTGCAGGCCGCCTCAGCTTCAATCCACTTGGAGACGTAATCGATAGCGACTAAGATGTATGCATAACCTTGCGAAGTGGGAAACAGTCCCATGACGTCAATACTCCAAACATCAAAGATGTCAACAACTAGAATAGGATTTAATGGCATCTGATCTCGCTTCGAGATGTTACCCAATTGTTGACAATTGTTGACAATTTATGCATTCCTTTGCTGTTTTCTTCGCACTAAAATGCCCCCCACAAGCCGATGCATGGTAGTGATCCAGCACTTTAGGAATTTCGCTATCAGGGACACAACGGCAGATTATCTGACCTTCCCTAACCATGAAAAGGTCTGGATCGTCCCAGATAAATCTCCTTACATATGTACGAAATTGCTTCTGTCTTTGCTTTGTCCAATGTGCAGGCATCGTTCCAGTTGCCAAGAAGTTGACATAATTTACATACCAGGGTGATGCATTCACTTCCAACAGTTACTCATCAGGAAATGTATATTATATTCCCACTTCTAGTCCCTCTGTTGGTAATCTTGATAAGTGATCGGCCACCACATTTTCCGTTCCTTTCTTTTCTTTTATCTCCACATCGAACTCTTACAGTAGAAGGATCCATCGTATCAATCTCGGCTTTGACTCCTTTCTCGCTAATAAATGTCGAACCACACTATGATCAGTATAGACCATGACCTTCGATCCCCAAATGTAAGATCTAAACTTATCCAAAGCGAAAACCACAGCAAGTAATTCCTTTTCTGTCGTGGTGTAATTTAACTGAGCTTCAGAAAAGGTTTTACTTGCGTAGCATATGACCACTGGCTTCTTATAGAATCGCTGCCCTAATACCGCACCAGCAGCATAATCACTTGCGTCACATATGATTTCAAACGGCTGGGTCCAATTTGGCGGCTTCAAGATGGGGGCTTCAACCAGTTTGTTTTTTAGAATGTTGAATGCTTTGACACATTCCTTATCAAAAACAAATGGTGCGTCCTTTAATAAGAGACCACAGAGTGGTTTGGAAATTGTACTGAAATCCTTGATGAATCTCCGATAAAATCCTACATGCCCTAAAAATGATCTAACTCCTTTTACCGTTGTTGGCGGCGGCAACATAGAAATCACCTTGACTTTTGCACGGTCCACTTCAAACCCTCTTTCAGAAACCACATGTCCTAAGACAATACCTTCTCTAACCATAAAGTGACCTTTTCCCAACTCAACACCAAGTTTGACTCTACACATCACTCCAGAACCTTTTCCAGCTGACTCAAACAGGCTTCAAAAGATGAACCGAAAATTGAAAAATCATCCATGAAGATCTCCAATGCATCTCCAATCATGTCTAAAAAGATCGCCATCATGCACCGTTGAAATGTGCACCGTTGAAATGTCGCTGGAGCGTTACACAAGCCGAATGGCATCCTTCGAAATACGAATGTGCCATAAGGACAAGTGAACGTTGTTTTTGCCTGATCCTCCGGATGGATTGCAATTTGATTATAACCTGAATACCCGTCTAAGAAACAATAGTATTTCTGCCCTGCTAACTTCTCCACTATCTGATCGATGAATGGCAATGGAAAGTGGTCCTTTGATGTTGCTGCATTGAGCTTCCTGTAGTCGATGCACACTCTCCATCCCGTCACGGGCCTCGTAGATACCTTATCACCATCCTTGGTGTCCACCACTGTAATACCAGACTTCTTCGAAACCGTCTGCGTCGAGATAACCCACTCACTATCTAAAATTAGATAGATGATTCCAGCATCTAGCCACTTTAATACCTCCTTCTTCACTACTTCCTTCAAGTTCGGGTTCAGCCTACGTTGAGTATCTCTTGCGGGTTTAGTCCCTTCTTCAGTGATAATATGATGCACGCATATCGTAGGACTGATCCCTTTCAAGTCTGCAATTCTTTCTCTTGTTCCACTGTTAAGTCAGCCGATAAGATCACCAGCAGACTTTCCTTTTCTCCTAAGAATGTGTACTTGAGATGGGCTGGCAATGACTTCAACTCCAAAGTTGGTGGTTCTTGTAATGATGGTTTCAACGTCTTGGGAATTTCTGTGGGTAACTTCTCAACTTGCGGGCATTCTTCATATTTCGAACCCTTTTCCTTTTCTTCTTCTTGATGGTTTTCCTTCTTGGCATCTTCTTCTTCGGTGAATTCTATCACTTCTTGTTGTAATACTTCAGGCGTATATTGTTGAACCAATTCATCTATAATGTCAACTTGATAGCACTCCTCCTCTTCCATCGTGCTTCCATTTGCATTGAATATGTTGATCTTTGTTTGTTGGTGCCCGAAGGAAATCCCCATCTCTCCAGTGCGACAGTCAATATTTGCATTGGTTGTGGCTAAAAACGGTCGCCCAAGAATAATTGTAGGTTGTTCTTCCTTAGCCACCTGGCGAGTGTCCAGAACCAAGAAATCAGCTCGGTAGTAGAACTCCCCAACCTTGATGATAACGTCCGACAACATTCCCCGCAGAATTTTTGTAGATTTGTCAGCAAGCTGTAAGATGACATTCGTTGGTCTTAATGTACCAAATTCGTGCTTATCGAAAAGTCGTCTCGGCAAGATATTCACACGCGCACCTAAATCTAATAAGGCTTTCTTAATGTGAACATTTCCTAAGTCAACAGAGATGAGAGGATCTCTTGGGTCCTTCATCTTGGAGGCAAAGTATCCATGATTATTGAACTCACGTACTCGGTCAATTCGACATTTTTCGGCAGGTGCGAGAGAATATGTTTCTTGTAGATGCACATGTCCTTCAAAAACTTTGCATATGCGGGAACTTCTTTAATTAGCTTGACCAGCGGAATGTTGACCTTGATTTGACTAAAAAGCTCCCTCATATCCTCCGCTTGTGGTCCTTTCTTTCCATACTGTTTATTTTCTGGCTTTTCCAAAGCTGCAGGAAAAGGAGCTGTTCCACTAGTCTCCCCCTTCTCCCATTTGCTCTCAGGTTTCTTTTTCTTTTCTTACACCTCTTTCTCTTTCTTTTCGAATTCTTCCTTTTCATAAAAACGATCTCCACGTCACTATCTTCTTCAACTGGTGGAGCAGCAACCTTGTTTTCCACCTTCTTGCGACTCCGTAACATGATCACCTCATTTATTTGTACATTCTGAGGTTGCAACTTCTCCTTCTTCTCTTGTTCTATTTCTTTTTCAATCTTCTGAAGTTGAGTTCCCAATCTTAGTAAAGTCTGAGTATTAGCATCTTCTGCTTCCTTGAGCTTAACTAAAATTTCATAAATTTCCTTTGGATTGATATTCATTTCTCCTTCTCTTGGTGTTGTTTGTGCAATTTGTTGTCTCCCTTGCGGTTGTCTAATGTCTTTTTGTTGGTTATTCCAAAATGGGTGTGGTGTGTTATGAAACTGCCCATAACCATGAATTTGATTGATTTCCTCGTGTGTCATAGTACCATCTGTGCAACCATGACCTACTTCACCACAATTATTACAGATCGTCTGACCGTGTAATACATACGCTCCTTTTCCTTGTGAAGTCTTGTAAGAAGCTGATTGAATTTCTTCGTGACATTGCTTAGCTCAGCTTGAATCTCCTTTTTCCATTTATTTTCAGCTTCCATGCTTGCTACAAATGTTTTCCTATCCCTTGTGAATCCACTTGCTTTCGAACCTAAGCTGAGCTACTCCAGAAATTTCCAAGCGTCTTCTGGTTCTTGCCACATAAAAGTCCCACTAGATGAAGCATTGATTAGAGCTTGATTTGTTGCATCTACCCCATCAAAGAAGAATTTCACAAGTTGCCACCGTGGAATGTCATGGTGCGGACAGGATCGCATCATCTCCTTTAATCGTTCGAATGCATCATGAAACGCCTCTCCCGGCTTCTGATGAAAATATTGGATAGCTCGCCTGATTTATGTAGTCTTGCTGGCCAGGTAAAACTCTTGGAGAAATTTCGCCTTAAGTTGTTCCCGGGTTGTAATGCTATTAGGTTGCAAGGATGTGAACCAATACTTTGCCTTATCTTTTAAAGTAAAAGGAAATAGCCTTAATCTAAAAGTGTTAATATTAGTGTTCCTAGGAATATTAGCATTAGCTATAGCCAAAAACTCATATAGATGATTGTAAAGGTCATCTTGCTTATATCTGACAACGCCTAGTAATATCAAATATTTTAGTCGTTGTTGAGCCCTATTCTTAGTGAATTTATATCATATATCTACTGGTATTACTCACTTTTGTACTAGTGCTATTGTGCAAGAAAAAGATGAAAACAGGGACGAAAAGCGTACAATTTGGAAGAAGTGTGAAGATCAAGGCAATATTAGGCGAATTCGCACGCGCGCCGCGGGAATCACAAAGGCGCGACGCGGTGTTGAGGCGGTGGAGAAAATTCAAATGCCGATAAAACGGGGATAAACCCATACGTGCGCCGCGGGATCTACTTTTGCGCGGCGCGGCCTCGTGATTTTTGCAACTATAAATAGAGGGTTTTAGGTCGAAAAAATCAGCGAAGACCTGGTGTGAAATCGACCCCCAAGGCTCTTTGACTTCGAGATTTAGCTTCAGCAACCATCTTTTGGTGTTTTTATGATTTTGTCTTTAATTTTTAATTAGTTTGATAGTTAGTAATAGTTGGCTAGTGTCTTTGGGAGTGACAACCATTGATACTTAGTCTTAGTTTCTGTTTTGGATATTTTTGTTACTGTTTTGGACCTTTTGGAATCTGAGTTTGTTAATAGTAATCATTCAGTTTATGTTAATTGCTTAGTTTTTCGGTATTTATGCTTTGAATGAGTTCTTGGATGTTTGGATTGTGTTTGATGTTTGGTTTGACCTTGATTGTTCTGATTTGGAGACATACTTCTGATTTCAGTAGGTAACAAGGTTTAGTTAGTATTTTAGGTTAGTTAATGCTTGTTTGGAATTATTGGAGTTTATAATTTTTGGGATTGTTTGGCAAAAGTTAGGAACTAGATCCTCTGACTGTAGCGTGACACTACAGTTGGTAATCTGTCACCTGTCTCGACCACGTAACTCCTGTGGATCGACCCTGACTACCACTATACTAGTGTGTGTTAGGTATTTTCTTATTTTTGACCGCATGACGACCGCTGCGATGTCAAATTTTGGCGTCGTTGCCTGGGAGTTGTAAGCTTGAGAATAGGTGATCTGTAGGACTTTTGAGTTTCTGATTTTGTGTTTTAGTATTGAGATTTCAGTTAGTTAGTAATTTTTCTTTTGGTTTCTCGGGCGTGTTGCATTAGTGCATGCGTACCCGTAGGGGTGAGCAATTATCCCCTTTGCGTTTTGACTCAGAGATTGAGCGAACTGCGCGCAAGATCCGTGCACATAGGCGTTTAAATACAATGAGTTTTAGTAATGTTAGTAGTAGTATAGTGAGTGTTGCCCAGGAACCCTCGGGTGAGGCAATGGGGATGTCATTTATTCCCTCGATTTCAGAATTTCACATTGGGAGCACGAGTGCTACTGGTGGTGCGGCTTCAGCCCCTGCACCTATACCATCATGCACTCCGCCGTCGATTATGCCATTTCAGCCTTTATCCCAACCACAATCCACAAACCCATTTACATCTGCCATGTCTTGGGGAGCGCCGACCCGTGATGGCACCCAGTATCTAGACAGCAGACACCCATTTCTCAACCTATTTCACAACCACCACCAGTACTTTTTAAACCACAAACCACATTCCAACCTATACCACCGCAGCAACATTACACACAACAACCACCTCAGCAGTAGTACCAGTATCAAGAGGCTGAGGAGAGGTATAAGGATGAAGACGAAGGATGGGTTCCACCAGCACCACAGCAACCATGGAACCAAGGTCGGGGACCTCCAAGAAAAGCACAGTAGCATCAACCACTACAAGGTCAGCAGAGATATAATGATCATCACTTTTACGGTAATCCTGCTCAACCCTTGTATTTTGCACAACCGAGGGGCAATCGGTTGCATCACACTTCCAGCCACGGGAGTACGATGACTCGTCGCCCATTTACATTCCTGATGATATAGAATCTCAAGTAGAAATTAGGCCTCAGTTGTTAGGGATACTACCGGAATTTAGGGGGTACAAACAGGATGACCCATACAATCACTTGTATGCGTTTATAGCAATAGCCAACGCTAACAACCCTAAGAACACCAATAAGAACATTTTTAGATTAAGATTGTTTCCATTCACTCTGAAAGACAGAGCCAAATATTGGTTCACGTCTTTGCCATCAAATAGCATCACTACATGGGACCAACTCAAAGCTAAGTTCTTACAAGAGTTTTATCCGGCAAGCAAGACGACGGAAATCAGGAGGGCTATTTAGGATTTCCAGCAGAAGCCTGGAGAAGCTTTTCATGAAGCATGGGATCGTTTAAAGGAGTTGATGAGGTCGTGCCCTCATCACGATATTCCAAAGTGGCAACTGGTCAAGGTATTCTTTGAAGGAGCAAGTGAGACGAATCAAGCCATGATTAACGCATCATCTAGTGGCACTATTATGATGTAGGACCCGGAGGCATGGCAGTTTTTGGAACAGTTAAGTAATGGCTCTAAGGCAAATTTCTCCACAAGAAAGACGGTAGGCACAGCTGCAGTAGTGGGAGCCGACGCTGATTGGAAAAATGATGTAAAGAAAGAGATAAGTAGCTTAATAAGAAATTTGATAGACTCGTGTCCACTCTGCAGAATGGACCTCAGAGTCAGCCACAAGGAGGTCAAGGAGGACCAAAGACTTAAGAAGCAAATCAAGTCTATGGTCAGGGTCAAGGTCAATATAACAATGGACGACCCTATAGACCATATAACCATGGTCAGCTAAATTTCAATAACTAGAGGCAGAGCAACTACCAAGGGCAATCATCCAACCCGCCCAGGCAGTATCAACCGGCGAACAATAATGGTAATGCCAATGGAAGTGGCGGTAGCAACAATAGGGGGCCCAACAACTCTATCAACAATGCCCCAGGAATTCAGGAGGATCTAGTGGCGAAAATGTATGAGATGTTCAACACAACGCAGCAGCAATCGCAGACCAATGTGAAAGCCATCGTTAATATGGAGAGGCAAATCGCCAAAATGGCTGAAGACCAACGAAAAAAAGATAATGGGAAGCTGCCCAGTACCACAGAAGTCAATCCAAACCATACTCAGCGAGCGGGGAAGGAGCAGGTCAATGCTGTCGATGCAGAATGGAGAAAGGTGACCATAGAAGATCTGCTAGGTTACAAAGTGGAATTGAGGGACCAGGAAGAGAAGAGGAAGTTGAGAATGAAAATGAAAGCAAGGAAAATGTTAATATTGAGGTCGAAAAAGTTGAAGTTGAAAAGGAGGTAAAGGAAATTCCAGTTGAGAAGGAGCCTCAACCAAAGGAGGACCAGGATGTCCAAGAGGAAAAACAGCCAATAATAGCTGGAATTAAATAGAAGAAGAAAGGTAAGAAAGAGAAGAAAAAGCAGGAAGTGCCCAACAAAGTGACCGGGCCATCAATTAACCAACCCTTGTGGGATGAGCTTAGGAACACTCAGGAGGATACAAGAATTCTTCAGGAGATGTGTGAGAAAAACGGAAAAAGCAAGACTCCCACACCTGACACTGTGAGGTTGACCATCAAGGCTAGTGAAGCATTGTTGGGAACATTGCCTAAAAGGGAGAAGGATACTGGATCACCACTGATTACTGTTACCGTAGGAGATGTGGTCATTAGGAACACCTTACTGGATTTAGGGGCAAGCGTGAATGTGCTACCGGGATATTTGTATGATAAATACAAGAATAAGGAATTAGAGCCGGCAAAGACCGTATTACAGCTGGCTGACCAGTCAACCAAAGTATCCCGAGGTAAGCTGACCAATGTCATAGTAAAAGTTGGGGATTTCTTTTACCCCAGTGGACTTTTTAGTTATGGAATACGAGAGTCAGGAGGATGCGCCCGCGTTAATATTAGGACGTCCATTTTTGGCTACAGCCGACGCTATTATTGATTGCAAAACAGGAGATTTGGATATCTTCTTTGGGTCGAGGAAAAGAAGGTTAAATATGTTCGGGAATCCCATATCTCTACCTCAAGGGTGTGATGACAAGAATTTGGACATCAACTTGCTGATGGAACCAGGGATTAGGGACAAAAGCAAAATATGGACGCGAACAAGAGGAGGAAAAGAGTAAGTTTTAAATGAAATGAAGGAGCATCCGTTGTCCACAACTGACAAAGAGCAGCTGCTAGACATGATGGAAATGTTGGAGGCAAGACACCAGCAATACGAGAAAGATGCAAGGGAAAGAGAAGCAAAGGTCTTTCAACTTCTCGAAGCCCAGCAACAATGGATTAGTGGAGTTAGTGACAGTATGACTCAACTCACTTCATTGCTGTCAATGATGGCTCACAATTTCGCACCAAATCACAAGATGAAGGCACCAGAAATTCATGAAGAGTAGGAATAAGAAAAACACGTATGGCTGAAGACGTTAAACTTAGCGCTTGTTGGGAGGCAACCCATCTTTCATAGGTTAGGTGCTGTATTCTTAGGAGTAATTTAGGAAGATTATATCATCGTCATTGCAGGTGTTATTGGTCCAAGGCAAGTGTGGGGTCGTTTTGAAATAAATTGATTTTTGAATACCGCGTCGCGGTCAGGCGATTTGCGCGCCGTGGGTTCGAAAACCAACCCCGATGCGCAGGGGTTGATTTGGGAACACGCACGCCGCGGTTTGCTCATATCCACGCCGCTAGAAACGATCGGTCAGTTTCCTTCGTTAAAAAGGTAAGCCGCGACACTATTCATACACCCACGCCGCCGAGCTCTCATCATCGAAAAATTTCTCGCGTTTTTTCTTGCTCATTTCATTCCCACGATCGAGGTATGTCATTCTAATTAGTTTTCACTTGTTAGAACTAGCGATTAGGTAGAAAAATTGGGTGATTTCTTCAAAGCTCCAAAAACTTAGAAATCGGCAATGCTAGCTTGTAGGGTGTTTATTTTGCTAAATAAAGACCCTAGATGAGCTAGTCGGTGCTTAGGCTACCTTGTAGTGCATTTGGATTGAGTTTAAACAGGTCAAATCATGATCTTGGGTTTGGAACTCAAACCAGTCGCTCGCCGCGCCGCGCCGCGGCTCGGTGGGGAAGAAAAGGACTAAATTTGCAGAAAATTTTTGGCTGTTTTGTGCAGATGTCTTTAAGACTTGATCACCCACTCCTACAGTTCCCTGAGGGTCCAGATAGCTCAGTGGAGTACTCCGCGAGGAGGGATGCACTGACGAGTCGCCGGGTTCTTGAGGCGACGATCATAGACCGCGACATATTGAAGGATGCCGGGCTTTGGGCTGAGATCGAGCCATTTCTTCACCGCACATGGACTCACGGGGATGCTTCATTCACTTGTTGTCGATGGGACAGGCTCATGCCCACCCAGGATGATGTGGTGTACACCGAGCTCCTTCTGGAGTTTCTCTCGACAGTCCGTTTTTCACCTGGCTCGACGGAGGCCAGGTCCAGGCTTGTCCGATTCCGATTGGGGGGAGTCCTAAGGGAGTGCAGTCTCCAGGATTTTGGGAGACGCACAGGCATCTATTCGGAGGCGGACCTCCAGCACAGATACTTCACGCAGTTCTTCCATGCGTGCGTCCAGGGGCAGCCCGAGAGGGATGCCAATCCAGCTGTTTGGGCATCTTTGTCCAACGTACATTTTGAGGCGGGGTCGGCAAGGGAGAGGCAGCTCCGCGATCCGCTTAACCGACTCATGCACCGTATCGTCACCACCTCTATTATGCATAGGGAGGGGGACCACAAGGTGTCCGATGAGGACATGACGTATCTTTGGGTGCTCCTTGACCCCTCCAGGTTCCTCCACCTCCCGTTTGCTTTAGTTGTCTCTCTATCCACCCGTGCGACGGGTGCATCATCCAGTAGTCCTCTGGCCCGCGGGCATTACATCACCCGCCTGGCCCGTTCTTACCGGATACTTACTGCTGCGACTGTAGCTTCCTTGACTGCTTTACCTAGAGAACATGGGGCTGATCAAGCAGCAGCGCCCAAGACAGTACGTGAGGGTGGCGACTGAGGCACCCCAGGCTCCCCAGCCAGCTTACGCCCACCCAGGTAGGAGACGCCGGAGACCGGCAGCATCGGTGGAGCCAGAGCCACAGCAGGAGGAGGCGACAGAGCTTAGGCGATTGCAGGATCGGGTCGCTAGGTGACACGCCTAGGTCGTCGTGCAGTCAAAAATAAAGAAAACCTAACACACACTAGTACAGTGGTAGTCAGGGTCGATCCGCAGGAGCTTCGTGGTTAGACTAAATGACAGATTACCAACTAGTAGTGTCACGCTACAGTCGGAGGACCTAGTTTCTAAGTGCTCAACTACCCAAAAGCAATAACCAAACAAAGTCAAACCAAGCATAAGCTAAACTCAACTCAACTAACCTAGTCACTTTCTGAAATCAGAAGTGCATCTCTGAATCAGAAGCAAACAAAGGCATCCAAACCAAACAAAGCATAACCTAACTAATAACTAGGGTTCTGACTGAACAGATACTAGCTAAAGTTCAATGCCTAAAGCTAACCTAGTTGGCTACTGATTTCAGCAAAGGAAATAGTCCCAAACAAGGTCAAAACAAGATCCAAACACAATTCAAACAATCAAAACACAAACAAACATCCAAAATACCGAAATACTCATAACCAAATGATTCTCATTCATCAAACTCAGATCCAAACATCAAAACAGTAACTAAAGATTACTAAAACAGAAACCTAAGCTTAATATCAATGGTTGTCACTCCCAAGGATACAAACCAAAGCTTACAACTATCTAACTAATTGAAAATAAAATCAAAAACATGAAAATACCACTTGAGAAGTTGCTGGAACGAAATCTTGGAGTCAAAGAGCTTCAAGGTCGATTTTACACCCGGTCTTTGCTCGGGTTTTCGGCTGGAATTGCCTCTATTTATAGTTGCAAATTTCCCGCAGCCGCGCCGCGCAAATGAAGAATCCGCGGCGCGCGTACTTATCAGATCCCGTTTTTTCGTCATTTGAATGTGTTACACCGCCTTAAGCCCGCGTCACACGTTTCATAGATCCGCGGCGCGCGTACGTATTTCCTTGATTTTTCATTCTTTTCCAAACTTTCTTCCTTTTGCACGCTTTTAGTCCCTGTTTCCATTCTTTTCTTCCAAACAAGTCCTGGCACGAAAAGTGAGAATATCCAGACATATCTGATATAATTTCATCAAGAACAGGGCTCAACAACGCCTAAAATACTTGATATCACTAGGCGTTGTCACTAGGATTGAGGACCAGTTGGAGTGGATCGGGGAGGTACTTTTGGATATGGCTACCCAGCAGGGACGACGCCCCCGACCACTCCCAGCCCGAGCGCACGATCATGAGGCAGGATCTTCTAGGCCACCCAGTGGCGATTGATGTATTTTTTCTTATTTTCTTTTGGATATCTGTACTATACTTATGACACTACTATCTTTTTGTTTGTTTATATTTTATTTGCTTGTTCTGTTTGCATTTGATGTTTCTGTTGAGTATTGCATGTGATACCAAAAATGGGGAGTTGTTTCAAGCACGTGTGGGGTCACCGTGCCCCCTCCACTTGCTTTGACCACTGGCGTGTTCACTGTTGCGCTACAACTCCAGAACGCTAAATCAAGGACCTTTTTGTGCGTATTTATACGTGTGACACCGAGTACCAATCAAGCAGTTCAACCGTTTAAAGGGGTAACTCTTTCTCCCTTGTTTTGAAAAATTTTTGTACAATGGGGACGTTGTACGATTTTAAGTGTGGGGTGTGGACGGTCGAAAGAGTATTTTTTGAAATTTTTGCGGAAAATGACCGATTTTCAAAATTTTTAGCAACTTTTTCAAAATTTTTAATAGTTTGTAATTTCGAAACGAATGGTTTGTGAATGTGATAGCATTGGTATTTTTCGAGAAATATTATTTAGTTGTTATCATGCTATTAGTTTAGTCAAATAAGTTGAGTTTTAGGAGTTAGACGATTGGGATATTTTAAGATTGGAATTTAGGAAGGAATTGTCAATCTGTGGTCTTTGTTGTTCGAGCCGGTAAGTCTAAAATGGGTGGACCTTACGCACCTTACCACCTAAGATCGTCTGGTCTGGGATGGTATTTCTGAAAGCTCGTTACACGGACAACATCGAAAGTCATGTACAATTCTTTAATGACCTTTAGAATCTGAATGAGTACGTACACTTCAACGTGGACAGAAAATTTGTAATCAAGGGTTCTTTAGAAAGCCATGAATTCCAAAGAACATTCCGATTAGGTTTTCACGAACTATTTCAATCTAACTTTGTGGTCAATAAGCTTTGAAATTGAACACATCCAAAAATCGTTTGATTTTTAGTTAAAATCTATTAAAAACTCTCTTGCTTGGGGACAAGCAAGGCACAAGTGTGGGTTGTTTGACAACGCCTAGTAATATCAAATATTTTAGTCGTTGTTGAGCCCTATTCTTAGTGAATTTATATCATATATCTACTGGTATTACTCACTTTTGTGCTAGTGCTATTGTGCAAGAAAAAAATGAAAACAGGGACCAAAAGCATACAATTTGGAAGAAGTGTGAAGATCAAGGCAATATTAGGCGAATTCGCACACGCGCCGCGGGATTCACAAAGGCGCGACGCGGTGTTGAGGCGGTGGAGAAAATTCAAATGCCGATAAAACGGGGATAAACCCATACGCGCGCAGCAGGATCTACTTTTGCGCGCCGCGGCCTCGTGATTTTTGCAACTATAAATAGAGGGTTTTAGGTCGAAAAAATCAGCGAAGACCTGGTGTGAAATCGACCCCCAAGGCTCTTTGACTCCGAGATTTAGCTTCAGCAACCATCTTTTGGTATTTTTATGATTTTGTCTTTAATTTTCAATTAGTTTGATAGTTAGTAATAGTTGGCTAGTGTCTTTGGAAGTGATAACCAGTGATACTTAGTCTTAGTTTCTGTTTTGGATATTTTTGTTACTGTTTTGGACCTTTTGGAATCTGAGTTTGTTAATAGTAATCATTCAGTTTATGTTAATTGCTCAATTTTTCGGTATTTATGCTTTGAATGAGTTCTTGGATGTTTGAATTGTGTTTGATGTTTGGTTTGACCTTGATTGTTCTGATTTGGAGACATACTTCTGATTTCAGTAGGTAACAAGGTTTAGTTAGTAGTTTAGGTTAGTTAATGCTTGTTTGGAATTATTGGAGTTTATGATTTTTGGGATTGTTTGGCAAAAGTTAGGAACTAGATCCTCTGACTGTAGCGTGACACTGCAGTTGGTAATCTGTCACCTGTCTCGACCACGTAACTCCTGTGGATCGACCCTGACTACCACTATACTAGTGTGTGTTAGGTATTTTCTTATTTTTGACCGCATGACGACCGCTGCGATGTCAATATTCTCTAAATTCAGGTAAAACACCTAACAATTGTGGTCTAATCTCTACCTGGCTATCATCATTTTCAGGAAAATAAATGGGCGATGCGTCATCATACTCCCTCGGTTGGAAGTGTGATGCAACCGACTGCCCGATCGGTTGAGCAAAGTACAAGGGTGGAACGAAATTATCGTCATATAACTCGCTGTTATAATGTCGTTGCCCTTGTTGTTGATGTTGCTGTTGGTATCGTCTCGGAGGTCCCCGACCTCGGTTCCACTGTTGATTTTGCTGCATAGGATGATTTGGCATCCATCATTCATCTTTATTATCATAGACTGGCTCTCCGTCCTGATATTGGTACTGTTGCGGTGGTTGTAATTGAGGTTCAGGTGGTGGTGGTATATGTTGAAAAGGTGGTTGGGGTATATAAATGGGAGGTTTTTGTTTTAATGGTTGTGATGAGAAACTGGTACCGGCTGTCACAAACGTGGGGTAACATCTCGGGTCGGCGCTCCCCAAGTCATTGCAGCGGATACTGGATTTCCCAAAGGGTTGACAATCGGTTGACTCAAAGGTTGAATCATAGGCTGAGTGCATGATGGTATAGGTGCAGGGGCTGAAACTGCACCACCACTAGCACTGGTTGAACCTACATGAAACTCTGATGAAACTAGGGTATAAGTGATGCTTCCCCCGTTACCTCACCCGTAGGCTCATTGGTAATATCCTCTACTACTACACTATCGGGACTCATGTTGATCAAGCGCTTACGCACACGGTTTCTGCACGTAGTTCGTTCAATCTCCGAATCAAACAAAAGAGGTGATGATTGCTCACCCCGACGGGTACGCATGCACTAGTGCAAACGACCGTCAAAACTAAAAACCAAATTACTAAATCAACTAAATAACCAAAACTAAAATAAAAATCAAAAAACAAACCACTGACAATCTATCTTAAAGTGCACAACTCCCCGGCAACGGCGTCAAAATTTGACACTCCTGGGTCATTATGCGGTCAAAAATAGAAAATAAACCTCACCCGCAAACTAGCATAGTAGCAGCAAGGGTCGATCCGTGGGAGTTTCGTAGTTAAGATATAGTGTCAGAATGACCAACTAAAGTGTCACGCTATAGTCGGCGGTGTTTCCTTCACTTCCCAAAAACCAATAAATCGCAATACCGAAAACTAAAATAAATATTAACTAAACTAAACTACTTCAAACTTAAAACCAAACTTACTGATTCCAGAAGTGAATTCCAGAAAAATCAGAAGCTTAAAACAATCCAAAGCATCAAACAAGCAATTTAAACATAAACAATACCGAAAACATGCAAAATAATTCAAACCGAATGATTATCATAAACTTAAACCAAATCCAGAAGCCATGAGTAACTGACTTCGAAAATATTCCAAATGAAACTTGTTCTAATATATTTTACAATCCAGAATCGAAGGAATCAAGTAATTACTAAGACTAAGAAATACTAAAATTAATTGAAAAACATA
Organism: Cichorium intybus; assembly: GCA_023525715.1. Taxonomy (NCBI): domain Eukaryota; kingdom Viridiplantae; phylum Streptophyta; class Magnoliopsida; order Asterales; family Asteraceae; genus Cichorium; species Cichorium intybus. Next base: position 109,789,378 of record CM042016.1, on the reverse strand, counting down.
AAAATACCAATGAAGCTATTGAATTCCGAAATCTTGAGTCAAAGAAGCCTAGGTTGCGCCTTTTGTGTCGTTCTTCGCTCATGAAATTCGACCTAGACATCTCTATTTATAGTTGCAAATTTGAGCTAATCGCATCGTGTATGGCTTAAAACCGCGACGGTCTCATCCTTTTATCCCCGTTTTTCGCACTTTAAATTTCAACTCACCGCCTGATCTTTGAATATCCGCGACGCGCCTGTCTTCTATTCGCGGCACGCGTACGTATTCGACTGAAATGGTCTTTATCCAGAACTTCTTCATTTTATCCGCTTTTAGTCCCTGTTTTTATCTTTTCTTGCATATAAGTACTTGACACAAAAAGTGAGTAATACCATGATATAAATGATATAATTTCACATAGGATAGGGCCTTACAGCGACTGAAATACATGATATTGATAGACATTGTCATTACCCCACAATTATTTATTAATGCGAATTTACACAATATTTATATTAACTTTAATTAACTGTTTCCTTTCTTTTCTTTTGCCCAATTTTTTTTTTACTTTTACAAATTCGATTCAACTTTTTTATAAACCTTTTAACCTTTTTGCCTATTTAACAAATTTAGTCAAACTTTCAACATTTTTGCAATTTTAGTCCAAACGTCTTTTTCTTTTTTAGAAATTTGGTTCAATTTTCAATTTTCTTTATCAAAATTGGTCCAATTTTTTTCTATACATTTCCCACAACTTTTTTTTTATTATATGTTTGTATTTGAAGGCATTTGAATTTATAACTTCATATATATATATATATATATATATATATATATATATATATATATATATATATATATATATATATATATATATATATATATATATATATATATATATATATATATATATATATATATATATATATATATATATATACATACTTTTTTTAACTTTTTTTTATGAAATTGTCTTTACAAAAAAATAAATCTTTTTTATATAATTGTCTTTATACATTGTTTTTTTAATATTTTCCCGTTTTTAAATCACTTTTTATGCGTTTTTTATTTTTTTTTCATTTTTACATATTAGTTTTTGATCATAAAATATTTTTTAGATTTTGTGTACATATTTGTTTCATTCATGTAAGGTTGTAAAACATAGATATATCCGTTTTAAAAAAAATATTCCTAAATCGAAATTGCACTTTTATATTTAATTTAATATGTTTTTTCTATAAATTATGTTTTACGTATACACACATAAATTTCTCGCAGCAACCCGCTGCAAAGCACGGGGTTCACCCCCTAGTTTAACAACAAAATGAAATCACAGGACACTCGATATACGGAAATCGAAAGATGGATTAAATCTGTAATTGCCACTATAATATAGGACCATTTGTGTAATTTACTCTGTACTTTTCGAAGAAGGCATATGGAAGGTTTTAGAAAACGTATTAAATGGGCAAACATAGAGAGTCGTTTTTCAAAAATCAACTATTGGTCAACCCACGACAAAATAATAATAATAATAATAGTGGTCCACCTGTAGGTTTTGGACGCAAAAAGGACGCAAACTGGGACCAAAAGTCTTGATGGCTATGTTTATATAAGAACTATGTTCATTTTCCCTAATCAATACAAAAATCACAAACACACAAAAAGCAACAATGCATGCACCTCTAAATCCCTCTGTTACTATCTCAACTCTACGTTTCATATTTTTCATCTAAATCCACTGGTAGAGGTGAACATGGTGCGGTTTAGTGCGATTTTTGGTCAAAACCGAACCGCAAACCACATTATGCGGTTTTTGAAAACCTAAAACTGCAATTTGTGATTTCTAATGCGGTGCGATTTTGTGGTTTTTCCATGCGGTACGGTTTTATTTGGTGCGGTTTCGGTTATTAATATCATAATATAGTGGTGTGCGTTTTTTTTTCCTATAGTGCGGTTGTAAAACCGCAGAAGTTCAAAATCGACGCATTTTTTATAAAATTTTTAGTATTTTGACTATATATTTAGTATATTGACGATATCAAAATACAAAATAGAACTCATTTGTTGCTTTATACTTAGTATAGTAAATCATGAAACAACTAAAGTTTATAACTTACAATTGGTGAAAATGACAAATGGAATTGCCACTATCAAAATACAAAATAAAATTGTCGTTCAAACTCATTCTTTTATTTAATCTATAAAGTCATATTTAAACTTAATAAATAGTAAATAATACATATATTATGTAATTATTTAATACATGGTAATCGGTGCGGTTCGGTTATTTGAGGTTTTTCCAAAAGTAAAAACCGTACTGCACCGCGATTTTGCGGTTTTTGTAAAGTATAAACCACACCATCGGTTTTCGATTCGATTTTGGTTTTTCAGTTTCGGTTTTTTCGATTATTTTTTGTTACGGTTCGGTTTTTGCTCACCCCTATCTACTGAATCAACACCCCATCATCATCAACCATATGTGAATCTTAATGCTTTATCTATCTCTTGATTTGGGTGTCTCTGTTTTGGTCACCACTCACTATCCTAACAAAAATCAATTCATCACCATTAACCATTTGTAAAGCTTGCTATGTTGCATGAACATAGAGATCAATTGAAGGGCAAGGGGTGGGGGAAGTGGTGGGACTCTAAAAAGTAACAAAAGTTACAAAGGAGGATAAAATTGTTATTTTATAAAGCTTTAACAAAAGTTACAAAGGAGGGAACAACATATCTACAACAAAATGAAACCATAGGACACTCCATGTAAGGAGCTCGAAAGATGGACTTACCCTGTAAGTTCCACTATAATATAAGGATTATTTATGTAAATTACACTGTACTTTTCGAAGAAGGCGTGTGGAAGGTTTTAAAGAACGTATGAAATGGGCAAACATAGAGAGTGTCCTTTTCAGGAATCAACTCGTGGTAAACCAATAACCAACAGTTTTAGGACACAAGGGGGAGACTGAAAGTCTTCGAGACAGTGTTTATATAAAAACTATGATCATCTTCCCCAATCAATACCCGAAATCACAAGCACACAAAAGCAACAATGCATTTACGTACTAGTAGCTTAGTAACTATGGTAGCTTTGTTTTTATATAAAAAGGAAAAAAAATGTTCCGTTTGTATTACATGATGTAATACCTTTATAGATTATGTTAAAAAATTTGTTGGAAGTGGGATTTGAACCCAACTCACTTCACTCAAAGAAGTGCGCCTCTACCCAAAACGTCAGGAGGCCCAGGGCGGTCGCCCAGTTTGCCCCCTATTGGGCCGAGCCTGATCCCATTTTTAAATTTCGAATCCATAAATATAAATAAAACCATTATCAAAGTTTTCAATACTGGTTTTATTATATAGGAAAATATTACTTGGATTGTAAACATGAAACACCTCATATCCATGTAAAAATACCAAGCATCATTTCAAATAATCTAGTTGTATAACCATCTATAATAAATGGCATAAAACACATCTTATAGACGAGTTTTAATATTCTCAAGATTCAATGGCCGTAGAACATGTCTCATAATTTTTATCTTCTTAATCTAATGCCATTAATATATACATTTATATATTTGCTATTATGATCACATTTAAAGGCACTCTGAACATATATATGTATAAAATACAACATCTCAAAGACTCAAACATATAAGTCGGTTATCGTCAATTAAAAAGAAGGGACAGAAACATAACGACTTGTCTTTTTTCTTGTATTATCAGTTGTACCCATATTATCTTTAAATAAAACACCTAAAGAGGTCTTGTAATAATTTTAAGATTCATAAAACTTTAACTTAAACTTTTAAGTATACGAGTTTTGAAATAGTCATCAATTTCGCTTAACACAAAATCTTATAGGAAAACAAGCATTATCATAGAGCATAAATCATCCGATTTCTTAAACAATCAAATGAGTAATTTAAAATAATCATTTCAATGAAAACTTTTAAGTTGCACATTACGTCCCAAACATTTAAAACGTATACAATTTTAGTTTTTAAAATGTCATATTTATTCGATGGTGTAACATAATATAGACCATAGTTAGAGTAAAAATTATCTCAACTTCATAATTAGAAGTCTTCTAAATGTCCTTAAGCTCCTCAATATTCAAAGTCACTAAGCAACATTTACTAAATGAATGCATGTCAAAATAGTAGGTTAGACATGGAAAACCCAATGAATAATAATTGATTAGACAAAAAAACGAATACAATGAAATAAAATGTCATATAATCCCATTCTTTCTAAAAAACTAACAAAATCATAAAACTCCAATAAGTTGGGGAAAATATTGCATAGAATATCATAACACTATTATTAGCACTATAAACATCATAAAAGAAAAATTATATAAGTATTCAAGGCATGCTATGAAAATCAAACCCCAAAACCCAAATAATCTATAACTCACAAGTATGTATGTCTCATATTTAAGGGACTCCCGATGTTAGCTTACTGACGACAAAAATGATTACAAAACATATATAAAAAATAGTACATACAACATATATCTATGTTGAGGTTTCATAAAGTTTCGTTGTACAAGATACAAGTGAATAATGACATAAGTACCACGTGAAGGGTTTGCAAAACTCAACCCGCATGTGTCGTTCCCCTGCCCGGACTACGCAGTCCGCTTGGCTGGCTGGCTGGTGAGACGCAAACCGCCAACGCACCATCAAGGCAATATCGCCCATGCCATCAGCTGCCAATCCTCCGGCAAGGAAACGACACCAAGTCGCACGAGACAAAAAGAACAACCTGCAATACATACCGACATCTGCAGACGACAGAGGTAGTGCACAAGCCACACAGAGGTAGTGCATAAGCCACTACCTGATCGCCCTAGCAAGCCAATCGAGGCACCATATAAGATTGTCCAATAAGTACAAGTACAAAGGTCTGCTGCCGGGCTGACACATTGGTCCAAAAGCAACTCCATCTCATAGGTACAACGATATATACTGGTTGGGAGCCTTACAGGTAACATCATCCTCGACACTCGTGCTTTCACTCACACTCACTCCCTAATTCGTATCCTCATCCCTCGAGCTAATTTAACAGTCGGAGCGTCTTCCGGGGACCTCCTCCTGGGGCGCAACTAACGGTTCTCTTTCTGGTTGTCATCCCAGGTTCAGAACAAAGCTTAGAGCCCCCATAAGTTTCTCACGGGACCGGATCGCATCATTGGCTCCATCCTTTGTGTGACTTCGCTAAAGAAACAAGCTCATAAATAACAAGAATGGTCATTACGTCAGAAGGCGAGCAGAGTGGAACCCCTTAAAGCCCTATACGACCAATGAACCCTCTAGACTTCGCAACATCCTGAAATCTAATAACCACCGCCATCACCATTGCCCCGGTAGCACCAACAGACAACACCTACTCGTAGCAGACCCCGACAGCCGACCCATTAACCACTCAGGTAACATATTTCACCCTCCATTACAAACAGGAATATCAGCAATCCAAACGTCGTTCACTCCCGCAGCATCATCATTAGGGGGAACGTTGTTAAATTTCCCACACCCACAAACGTCTTAACATCAGTCCCAATACCCATCACTAATAATATCATCACAGTCGTACCACCAGTATCGCCGATCTCACAAAACGCCTTCGCAACCACCAACACTCCCACACTACACCCCCAAATCACCTCTACACCACTGTACTCAAGTGGCTATATCATACCTCCTATTGCAACCCTAGCATTCATACCACCATTCTCGTTCGCACCACTACAACCACCGTACCAACCACATATAACAAACCCAATCCCCCAACCAGAAACAATTGTTCACCTTTTGTCAAATAATTGCTCGATTACGAGATACCAAGTACGATGAAACTTCCAACACTAAAAACCTACAACGACACTACCTGTCCCGACAACCATGTAGATACGTACGAGTGGCACATGACCTCCCTCAAACTTGATGAATGGTTTTGGTGCACATATTTCCCCACCATACTAGATGGAAATGATGGAGCCTAGTTCAAAAGCCTAGCACCAAACAGTATCTACAACTTCGAGCAATTAAAACAATTGTTCCTTACCAACTTCATGCAACTCCGTAAGTATAGAGGAGATAATCATGCAATCATGGGATGTAAACAGCGAGAAGGAAAATCTGTGAGAGATTACTTTCGGCGATTCAACAAGGCCACATTAGACGTTCCAGGGCAACATGACAAGTTGGTAATCAGCGTCTTCACCTGGGGACTCCTGTGGGGCCCGCTATGAAGGAAGTTCCTAGGAAAACCGCCCCAAACCCGACATGAATTAAAGGAGCAGGTAGAGCATTTTCTCTGGCAAGAAGACGACACATCATAGAAACAAGCCTAACTAAGGGCAGCTACCGATAACCAAGCTAGTCAAAGTAGGGATATTAACGAAAGTTGTATTCCCCATATGGATTGCTAACTTAGTCATGGTTAAAAAGAGCTATGGCAGCTGGCACATGTACATTGACTACACGGATCTCAACAATGCTTTCTCCAAAGAGTACTACCCCTTGCCGGAGATAGGCCAGAAAGTTGAGTCGCTCCAGGGTTTCCAATGGAAATGCTTCCTAGATGCATACAAGGGTTACCACCAAATACAAATGCGAAAATAAGAAGATGAGAAAGCAATGTTTTACACGGATCGCGAAACTTTTTGCTATCAAAAGATGCCTTTCGGGTTAAAGAATGCCAGAGCGACATATCAACTCCTGGTCGACCAACTTTTCCGAGACCAAATTGTAACATTAAATTTTACGTGGAAGACATGGTCATAAAGAGCACAGAAGTGACGACGCTAATCACAAACATTGAAGAAACCTTTAATACACTGGAAAAGGCGAGGATGAAGCTAAACCCATCAAAATGTACTTTTGGCATAGAGGATGGCCAATTCTAAGGTTACTACATAACCAACCAGGGAATACAACCCAACCATGCCAAAGTACAAGATGTCTTAGAAACCAAGACGCCGACAACACTGAAGGACATGCATGGCCTAAACGGAAAGCTCACAACTTTGGGACGCTTCATCGTAAAATCGGCGGAAGAAGTATTACTACTCTTCAACATGCTGAAAGGCCAGATGAGTAAAGAAAGCTTCAAGTGGACACCAGCAGCGGACGAAGCTTAGAAAAAACTCAAGCAATCATTAAGCAACTTGTCAACACTATCCAGCCCTGTACCAGGCGAAACGTTATCCGCCTACTTGTCGGCATATGCTAAAGCGATATCAGCGGTTCTGATGGTCGAACGAGGCACCAAACAGCTCCTGGTATACATGACATAGAGTATCAACTATTGAGATTCGAGCACATAAGCACATAAATACATGCAGCGGAAGACTAACAAGATCAAATCACGGAAATCTCCATGAACAGAGTTCAGGATCATGCGGTTCATAATAGTTATAGCAACAAAACATAAAAAAAATTTACCTTAGGATTATCTCCTTCCTTGAATCTGACGAACAACATCTTGCAAAGGATGAACATGATCCAAAGTGTGAATCCCTCTAATGACTCATACCCAGGACCTCTAGAAAGCCAGACAGATCAGAACTTCCACTTGGGAATGAGGCAAAAATCCTCAAACCCTAGAGAGGGATGAGAAATTTCACAGAAGGGGGAGGAAGGGAGGAGTTGGCGGCTCCAGGTATTGAATGTGATGCCTTAGGGTTTACCCCAAGGCCTCTATTTATACTGGAGGGCTCCTAGGGTTCCAAACTTAAGGAGCCTTTTGGCGGCCGCACCCCCTGGACTTGTTTCCATTTATTAAACCTTTAATCAATTACAATCCAATCCCTTTAATTGATTCTAAATTAATTCTAGATTAATTTATCAATTAATTTATTAATCTAGTATCTAATTAATTTATTTTTCAATAAATTAATAAACTAATCATCCTTTCTTTATTTATGACTCTGTTTGTGTTTCTAGGCATGAGGGCAACCCAAAAGGACTCCGCCATTATTAGAAATATTACCACTAGTTGATGATCTTGGACATTATTCCAACATCAACCACGCACAAACATCAAAGGGCAAGCTCTCATTGACTTCCTCATTGAAGTACCCGAGCCAGAACACTCCAAGGGCCAGAGCATCCAAGAATACGATCAACGGATGCACAACAAAATGTATGGACCCTCCACATGGATGGAGCGGCTAGCAAGGAAGGCTCTGGGTAGGGATCATCCTCAAGAGCCCACTGGGAGAATAAATCACATATGCACTCAGGTTAGACTTCAGAACATCTAACAATGAGGCAGAATACGAAGCTCTCCTAGCTGGCCTAAGGCTTGCAATTGAGAATGGAGCCAAAATGGTGGCAGCGCTCAGCGACTCCATGCTCGTCACAAACCAAATCAATGGATTGTATTACGCCAGAGACAAACGTATGCAGAGATATATGCACGTGATACAAAAGTTGGCCAGAACCTTTGACAAAATTTCCATTAAGCAAATTCTTAAAGCAGAGAACACATGAGTTGATGCACTAAGCAAGTTAGCGTCGACATCCTTCGATTATCTAACAAAGAAAGTACTAGTTGAAGTACTCCCGGAACGGAGCATTGATGAAAAACATGTTAGTGAGACGACAAACACAAGTGCGACATAGATGACCCCCTACTTCGACTATCTCCGATATGGCACCCTGTCGGACGATAATGTTGAAACAAGGAAAATCAGGATCAAAGCACCGCATTACTCAATCATTGAAGGGACGCTATATAGGAAGGGATACTTAGCATCGTGGCTAAAATGTATCAGCAATGCAAAGGGGAAAACAGTGCTGGACGAGACCTACACTGGGCTAACAGGTGCACACAAGGGAGTGAGAGCCTTAACTGGCAAGATATTATGAATGGGCATCTACTTGCCCGACATTCATCAAGACATCGTGGAAACATGACAACGCACTTTTGATTGAACTAGAACATGTGACCGAAGGACATTAGAGTATAACATAGACAACTTGATCCATGACTTATTGTGTTCAAAACCATTTGATAATCATTCTATTTCAAACTTCCTTTAAATTCAAAATAATTAACTTTTCGTAATGAAGTATTATACTCATCGGAATTCATAAATCAAACATAGCAATTCTTTGTATAAAACATGATATTTTGAGAATTTATCTTGTTTGCTATGTACCCAGAAAAACTTCCACATGTACTCACCTTGGTCTAGGAATAGATTAGTTAAGTTTCCAAAGCACCTTTGACTTTGTCTTGATCACCACAAACTTGATCACCACCTATTAAATCATGTCTATACAATAACCAGAACTCTATGAGAGTTCCTCATAGTGACTTAATCCATTAAGAAACTATAGCTTGCACATACATACTTGATTGATACAATTCCAACTTTCAAACTATAACAAGTAAATATTTCCTATAGATATAATTTATGATATTATTGCATTCCCAGTCCAAATTTCCTAACATTCCATACTACCATGTTGCATATTTACCATCACATGATCAATAATCTTACTTTGATGATTCTTAGACAATGGAACATCCTAATAATAATTCTTTGCTAATTATAAGCTAATAGTTATCATTTAAGCATAACCAAACCAAGAATTTTTGCCTAATTTCCTTAATAAAATTTCCATTAAGTGAACCAACTCAATTATTGAGATTTATTGATGTTAACAAAAAAATAACCACTATATAAACATTATCTAGTTATATATAAACATTATCCATTATCAATTTCATACTATCTCAATCTCCCCAAAAATTAAGGTTCATCCCATAATCCAATTCCTATGAATTTAACTTAAACAAATTACATAGAAGTGTTTCTTACATTAAGAGGATTAATTTGCACCAAAAGCCCCTTAATTACTTGAGATTTAAGCTTAATGAAGAGAACACCTACTAATTTCACCAAGAACACAACTAGTGTTCTTGTGAATGTTTATTGGAGAAGAAAGAGGAAGTTTTGGCTGGAAATGACTATTTTGACCGGATTTTCATACATATTGTTGTTGTAATCAAGTGGAATCCATGTGGCAATTGTTAGGGGGTCAAAGGTGGAGCTAGGTGCAAAACATGGGAGTGATTCGGCTGTCTACGCACCTCTAAAAGTAGCCAGCTCAAGATTTCACGCGACCCGCGTGAACCTGGGTAATTCCTTGTGCGACCCGCAATTCTAAACAGGAGGTCTGAATCTAAAAAATGCAAAATATACGACCTGCGTGAATGCTTCTATAACCTTATGCGACCCGCGTAACCTACTGCCTCCATATTTAGAATTTTTCTAACATTCTTCCAGTTTGAATCTAATCTTTCTTCAATCTTGAAACATCCATAACGTTTTCATATGCCATCCATTTTGTACAAGCTATATATGTATAGAAAGTTGGAAAGATTAATTAAAAGTTTACCTTTGCCAAAAATTCTTTAAATCCTTCTACATTTCCCGTAATTTTCTCATGAATTCGATCCTAACTCAATTTTTAGCAAATTTTGGTCCAACATCAAGCCTTCATAACTTTTTCATTCGAACTCCAAAAGCCTCCATTCTTTTTCTTGTGTTTTCTATTTCTCAAGGACTATATCTTTAGTATTGCTAATATTTTATCCAATTCTTTCTCCATTTTGAGATAATTACCCATCAAAATTGCATCACAAAGTTTATTTTTCAAATAGCAATCATCATTTGTTTCTAGTTCTCATTTCTACTCAACTAGTTATTGCAACACATAATTATCATAAAGAACTTAATAAAAGGTCTTAATTCACATATTAATATAATTCACACTTTTAGGCCATTTAACATAAGTATATTAAGCGCTTAATAAATGACATAATATGGAACCATTCATTAAGTCACATTTAACATTGTTTTACCATAGCACAAAAATCAAGTTGTGACATTGTGTAAGTTGATGATTTGCTTGTTACGGGTAATAATGACACTATTATAGAAAATTTTAAGTTGTCCATGAAGAAGGAACGCGTCATGCCTAATATATATATATATATATATGTAACGAAGCATTTCCTTGATTTTGAAATAACCCAAACTTATAATGGAATTTTCATTTTTCAAAAACGATATGCGAAGGAGTTGTTAAAGAAGTTCAACGTACACAAGGGAAACTCAGTCAAAAACTCGATTGTGCCTGGAACAAGGATTAGAAAATATGGAGTTGGAGTTGCAGTGGATGAAACTATATAACAACTTATCGACAATCTTATATACCTCACGGTTACGAAACCAAATCTGATGTATTTGGTTAGCATGCTCAGTAGATTCATGACATCACCTACCTGAACAACATATGTAGGTGGCAAACAAAATACTTCGACATTATGGCAATGAGACTATTTTACAAGAAAGAAGCTGATGAAAGACTATATGCATTCACTGACAGTGATTACACACAAGACACAAATGATAGAGAGAGTAGAAGCAGGTATGTGTTTTTGTAGAATGAAGGTGCAGTGGCATGTGCATCCAATAAACAATCCCTTGTTACTTTCTCCACAGCAGAAGCATAATTCATTGTTGCATATTCTTGTGATTGCCAATGCATTTCGATGAGAATAGTATTGGAGTGATTTTGACAAAAACAATCTGGTTGTATTTCAATTATGTGTGGCAATAGTTTAGCAATCAAGTTATCCAAAATTCTAGTGCTTCATGTTAGATGCAAACACATAGATGTCAGGTAACACGATTATCTAAAAGTTAACTTAAAATTGACAAAATATTTAACATAAAATGGTTGAGTAACATAATTATCTAAAAGTAAAATATATAAATTAAAAATACATATAAGCTTTTTCAAAGTGATGTTTGTTTGAAAAAAATAGAATGTCAAGAAAAACATTGATAATGTAATGACTTTGGTGTTACATTAATATGTCATGTCAGGATTCTATGCCAACTCAACAAGACGTCGAGAAGATTCTCGGTAAAATAGTCGACATGGAAAAAAATTGACAAAGTGAAAAGTGATCACGGACGGAACCCTTAAGGGACCTAAGGAGGCCAATTTAAAAAAAATAAAAAAATAGAATGTAAAAAAAAAAACATTGATAATATAATGACTTTGGTGTTGCATTTGATATTTCTATTTCGACCATCTCCAAACTAATGTCCATATTCCGCATGTAAAAGTGATGCTTAATTTAAAAAGAAAACATAATCAAGTAAAAAAAACTAATAATTTAATATTTTGTTACCATTTGCCTAAAATTTATCATTGATAAAAGAATTTAAAATCTATTAATCACGTCAAATAGAAAACATAATTTAAAGTTTTGTACCATTTTCCTAAAACTTATCATTGATAGAAGATTTTAAAATCTATCATCATATATTTCCGATATTGCAATTAAGCTATATTATTATTCTAACTAAAAACAAATACTTTAACTAAAACAAAATTCAGACATAGAATGTACTTAACCAAGGAAATATTATATATCTATCGTCTTTTTATTACCGTAACTATTTGTGTTTGTATTAAAAATACTTTTGTTATATTTTACATAAATCCTCGAACGCAATTCTCTCTCTCTCTCTTTTTCTTTTTTTTTTTTTTTTTTTTTTTTTTTTTTTTTTTTTTTTTTTTTTTCTGTTCACTCGGTCTCGCTATGCATACACATATCACCTGACACCTATACATAAACCCTTCTTCATGTGTTCTTGAATCTTGATACATGGTATTCGTGATCAACCAATAACGCTCTGTTTAATCAATCTCATTCTCTCTAAAGTTTAATTGCAAAATCCATTGATTTTTCGAAGAAATCAGTGCATCGTTCAACATAAAGTTACCGACTTTTTTCAAGAAGAAAACAGAGTATAGAGAAACAGGGAGTGAAAAAAAAAATGAAAAACAACGAAGAACAAGCTCGATTTCTGCTTGGTATTTCTCTTTCTACTAGACCCAAATGGCAACAATTTCTCATTTGTTCTTCTGGGTTTTTCTTTGGGTACCTCGTTAATGGCGTCTGCGAGGTAATTTCTTCAAAAACCCTTCAATGTAATTGGAAATTTTGGGTTTTATTTTACATAATTTAGCTTCTTTCACTTCTTTCGAGGTAATGGATCAAAGAAATCAAAGAAATGAGGCTTCTTATGTTGGTTTTAATTTAAGTTCTTGTATCTTGATTGAAGATGGAACAAAGTCCGAAGAGAAATAAAAAGAAAAAAAAGGGAAAATTTAACAATAATTACTTTCAGACTGTTCTTGTTAAAATTTATTATTTGCATGCAAGAGTTTGGCAACTTTTAGGCGAAATTTTAGAGTCCGTTAGGTTTTGCTGACTGTTTCGTCAAGACACCAAAAGTTTTATTTTGTTTATTAATTTATAAAATTTGTTTATTAATTTATGTTGAAATAATTCTACTACTAAAGAATAAATTACGGCGAGGATGTAGCAATTAGCATGTATGATAATCTTGATATTAATATCAATTTATTTCAATAAGTTACGTTATTCAAAGATTCATCATACAATCTGTTCAATATTTGTGTTATAATCTTGCTTTTGTGGATTTTTTAAAAAGATATTGATTCAACGCAACCCATTTCTTATTTTTCTAGGAATATGTATATAATCGGCTTCAATTCAGGTCAGTTTTTCGATTTTCGTTTTCCGTTTTCCGTTTTTCGTTTTTCATTCGAAATTACTAAACTTTTTTCCAATTTAGCTTCAAAGTTTTGATTTTTTCAACGGTTTTTGTAGTTATGGTTGGTATTTTACATTTGTTCAAGGATGGGTTTATCTTGGTTTAATTTACTTACAAGGGTTCACAATAAAGCAAATTGTGAATCCATGGAAGACTTATGTGAAGCTTTCAGCGGTTCTTATGGGTTCTCATGGACTAACTAAAGGGTCTTTGGCTTTCCTAAATTACCCCGCTCAAATTATGTTTAAATCTACCAAGGTACAATGTTGATACCCTTTTATGTGTTGTTTGGTTGTATCAAGAAGGAAAAATACAAAATATTAATAATAATAATAAATAAACCGTGTAATTTCACCATTTTATGAGTTTAGACTAGACTACTTAGGGGGCGTTCGGTTTGCAGAATAGGAATTGGAACATGAAGGAATTATAATCTATCGTGTGTTTGGTTGACAGGAAATTGAATGGAGTTCATAAAAAGTAAATAAAATTTTAACTTTTTATTTAAATTCTATGTATTTTTCGTCTATTGTAAATGTATATGATTAAAAAAAATTAATTATTTGAATATATATAATGCGGGTATTTTGGTATTTTAATTAAAAGAAATAAAGGATTCCGATGTAATTGAATTCCATCCATTTGGCAACCAAACACTCGATGGAATGGAATATGAATTCCATTTCCATTGCATTATGTCAGAATCCACGAAACCAAACACGCTCTTAATTCTTTGTAGTGATTAAACAAAACATTATACTTTTTTGACTGTTTGAGAAGACGACTTCTTTTGGTTACCGATTTTTTAGGCAAATTACAAAAAACACAATGTACTATCACTACTTTTATCAATTCAGCCACTTAACTATTGTCTTTTATCGATTTAGCCACCGACTTATTATAATTATAATCATAAAATAATAGTTCGATGGCTAAATCAATAACATGACGAAAGTTCTTTTTTTTTTTTTTTTTTTTTTCCTTTTTTCAAAAACGGTTTTTTGAACCATTATCATAATGTCTTGATAACTTGGTATTTTCAGGTTCTTCCGGTAATGATAATGGGGGCGTTTATTCCCGGTTTAAGACGAAAATACCCTCCTCATGAATATATTTCTGCATTACTTCTAGTAGTAGGACTAATCCTATTTACTCTAGCCGATGCAAATACTTCACCTAATTTTAGTATTATTGGAGTTCTGATGGTATCTGGTGCATTAGTTATGGACTCGTTTCTTGGAAACTTTCAAGAAGCTATATTTACCATGAATCCCGACACAACTCAGGTGCCTTAAAACTTGATTTAATGCATATTATTTTTTTGAAAAATAGTTTATTATTATCTATATATATCGAAAATTAATTATTCTAAATTTTTTTTTCCATTTCTTCTATAGATGGAGATGCTCTTTTGCTCAACGGTTGTCGGTTTGCCATTCTTGATTCCACCAATGATTTTGACAGGAGAATTATTCAAAGCTTGGAGTTCGTGTTCTCGGGTAAAAATCGAAAGAAGTATCGAATATTGACTTTTAATGTTTGACTTTTGAGGTCAATCCCATTATTTTTCGAATTCACAATTTGCTAACAAATTTAACGTTGCCACTTTTTCACTGGTGGCATTTGTAAATATTCGATATTCCTTGTAAATCCAAAGGTGTATTGTTTTTAAACTTGAAAATAGTTCAGTTGACCTCAAAGTCAAACTCTTCATAATAATTGAGATACAAATCGTAGTTTATTAGGGTAAATGCAAGAAATAGCAATGTTCTTTCATTGATTTGTTTATTACAAAAATCTATTTTTAATTTTCCCTATTACAACATTGTACTTTAAACAAATCTACCCAAGTATAGCAATATCATCCAAATAAAAAGCAACTTTCTCTGCTATAATTGGGTAGATTTTGAAAGTACAATGCGCTAATGAGAAAAAATCGATATGCTATAATTTAGTAGATTTTTCATAGTGCAATGCCTTCATAAGAAAAAATAAATAAAAGTAGGATGCTATAATAGATAAAAACGAAAGTAGAATGCAACAATACACAAATAAATGAAAGTACGTTGCTATTTATTGCATTTAACCCTAGTTAAATTTTCAAATATCTAACTTTTTCAATCTTTTATGTTTATGTGTATAGCACCCTTATGTGTATGGTGTGTTGGTCTTTGAAGCAATGGCAACATTTATAGGCCAAGTCTCGGTTCTTTCCCTCATTGCCATTTTTGGAGCAGCCACCACCGCAATGGTAAAAAGACTCTTTTACCCCCATAATTTGTATGCAGTAATCGAGCCAAAAAATTTTATGAAAGAGGCGGATTTTACAAATGGATTGTAACTTCTGTTTTGGGGGCGATAATTATCTACTTTTATACTATATTTTTTAAGGAAAATATAGAAAAAGATAACGTGTTTTCACCATCTTATTGATTTAGCCATTTAACTGTCACTACATGGTCTTATAAAAATGTTATAATACTGAAAAACATATATGTATTTCACTATTTCTCACCATTTTATCGATTTAACCGTTGAACTATTATTTTCTGTTATTATTAGAATAATAGTTTGGTGGATAAATTGATAAAATGGTGAAAATACGTTATGAATTTTTTTTTCTATATCTACCGTCGTCTTGAAAGCATGTATGCATGAAAAATGGTTTTTTTAACCTGTCAAAAAAGTATAATGGTTTAATCATTACAAAAAATAATTGAATCATTAAATCAATAAAATGTAAAATTGCAAATACTTCTATGTATTTTACCCATTTTTAAACACTTTTTTGCGGTACTAATATAAAGAAAATGAAAAACTAGACATATGTTACTCTAGACTCTAGTGCATACCCTTTTGCAGTGGTTCTATGTGCTTATGAACTTGTACTTTATGAACAGGTCACAACGGCTAGAAAGGCGGTGACTTTACTTCTTTCGTACTTGATATTCACAAAGCCATTAACGGAACAACATTGCACCGGTTTGATCTTGATGTCTATGGGGATTGTCTTGAAGATGGTGCCTGAAAATAAACCGGTGCCTAGACCGGGTTTAAAGATGAATGAGTTTTCTTCTTTGTCTAATGAGGAGAACCGAAGAAATCGAATGGAAAATAATGAGGAAGAAAAACGGCTTTTGGTTTGATAGATTGTTTTAGGGTTATGGGTATTGTTTGTTTTGTGTTTTGTCTCTCTTTTTGGCTTTTTGTTCTATAATTTATTTTCTTTTTTTGTGAGAAAGATTTGTGGATATGGACGATAAAGATGAATGAATTAAAGGGTTATCTTTTTTTTTTTTGGTAAACATGTTCGGAGTTGTAACTTTTGATGCATAATGTTACAAAGTGTTTGCTCGTTTTTTTTTTCCAAGAGAGAAATTATTGTGGACAATAAAAGATTAATGAAAAAGTGTAATGGTCATACATGAGTGTTCTTACCAACATGTACCAAAGTTACATGGAAAAAGAAAATTATAATGTTTCAAGATCAAGAAAGATGTACAAACTTGAACCCGAAATCCTTATTTTTATGACAAGTATATGTCAGGACTAATAAAGATAGATGAACGGCTATGGTATTTGAGAAAAGCCCAAAAAAAAAAAAAACTCTATAGTTGCAATACAAGAAAGTTTTGTTTTCTTATTTTATAAAGAATAATAGTTCTTTTAAAAGTTTTCTTATTTTATAAAGGATATAGTTATTTTAAAGCTAAAACCTATACAATGGCTACAAATATTAGATTAACTTGATCAAACAATGGTTATTGTTTATACATCCTTACACAAAAGATTCAGGTTCGGTTCTATAAGAAACATTGCATGCGCATACGACCTCCATGAAGTTGTAGACGATCATGGTAGAGGGGATTTTACATTTCAATCTAGTGTTTATGAAACTATGTATTGGATTAACATAAACATAAGTCCTTTTTTAGTCCTTGCCATACAATGATATTTATATAATGCATCTATAAATATGCGAGGCTATTTGACAGAGTGTCTTAATGATTCAGAAGCCTGAATGAAATTGTTTCTAAGTGAAAACATGTTGTTTGATTAGGTCTTTGAATAGCTGTATTGAACAATGAAAAATGAATGTATACCCTTCTATTTAAAATACTAATATATACCAACAAACAGTCAAAAAGATTTAAAAAATTCATATCACATGTTACTAAATTGGACAACAAATACAAAAATCGTAAAAATTTTGTACACTTGAGAATCAAATTTATTTATACACTTGAACGACAAATACAAAAAATTTAAGAAATTCACACTACCATCAACTATGTATGCAATATTAACTTTTAGGGTGGAGGGTGTTCAACTATCCCAACCCAAAAGCTACATCAGACTTTTCTCACTCATATCTCTTTCAACCATCCCAACCCAAATCTCTCACTGTCCGTTCCACTCAACCCACACAATTTTTAAAATAAAAAAGAAATAAAAGCCATAAATTGTACAAGTTAATAAAGCAGAAAGAGAATTGGGATGGAACTGATAACCAACCCCCTCTTCCCAAATTTTATCAACTTGTGAGAAGCCTGGAGGCTTTGTGTGTCCTTCCTGAAAGGTTTTCTGCAACCATGAACTAAATAACCTAAGTTCACATGCAACCTATAAGGATCTATGTTTTCTTCTAATTGAACATATAACAAAACCTAAAGGCTATAAGAAAATTAACTAAAAGAATAAAATTAGAGAAACCAACCTTTTAGAATTTTCTGGAAGCTGAGCAGCAAAAGTATCCTGCCTCAAATGAGATCACACCCAAGCCGAGAGGATTATGGATCGAGATTCCAGAGAGAAACAATAGAATGAGCAACTGATAATGAGGCCTAGGGTTCCCTATTTATAGGGAACCAAAGGGTAAAGCTAGAAACCCTAGCCGCAGCCCATTTTCCGGATTATGTGTACGCGCGCCGCGGCCTTTACATTGGCGCGCCGCGCGCCGCAATTCAACTATTGAATTCGTGCGGATATGTACGCGCGTCGCAGCCTTTACATTGGCGCGCCGCGCGCCGCAATTCAACTATTGAATTCGTACGACTTTAATCCCTGACCTCCTGATTAATCCAATTAATGTCACAGAAATTAATCCAATTAATTTCTGATTAATTATTAATCAAACAATATTATTTCTAATTAATATATTATCTCCATAATATATTAACAAACAATATCATGATTTATTAGTCATATAATAAATCAACCCTTTCTCTCTACTTAACTTTCCAACAAACCTCCAGCCATGAGGGCAACCCAAATGGACTGTGCTACTATTAATTAGGCAAATACTAATTATTAGTCATGGCTTAGACACCTAATCCAACAGTCTCCCACTTGGATAAGTTTATGACTATAATTACCAATTTAACCTCTAATTAACCAGCACTTTTAGCTTCCTAGAAACCACTGCCAAACTCTGATCTAATCAGTTCTGTCCATAGATAAGTGATCAGATGATCCTCCGTCCAACAAGATATTTTCAGACTCAAGACATGGATAAAATCAATCCGGTCTGATTCACTGTTCCTCGATATCCGATTTGCATATGACTCTTAGACTACCAATTTAGTCCCGGTTGGCCAACCATTTTAGTCAACTTCAAATTCATCGAAAGGCCTACAGATATCTGTTCCCCGTTAGGGTCAAGGGACGAATAAGCTTCGACTCATATACTTATGTCTTTTACCAGACAAATCACTCACAACAATACGTTTTATAACACCGAGTTACCGATGCGTTTTCGTATTATCAATGAACAACCGTCTAATAAATCGTAACTCATATGTCTTAGCTTAAAGATCAAAAGATATTATCGTCTCAACATTGCTCGTGATGAAATCCATGAAGCAATCTATTGAGCGCGGGTTTATCCAATACTCAAATCTCCATTTCCAAGTACTCACGAATGGTGCAGCAATCCAATTGCAATGTCTAACTCCTTAGACAATCTATTACCAATTCATGACAATCTTACTTCACACTTACTCCAAAAAGGTGTAATCGACTGTAGATATTTGAATAATCCAATTATTCAGGAAGTAAAACATGCAAAATAAAATACCATGATAAAGTATTGACAAAAGTAGTAAACCATTACTCATTAATAAATCTCTATTATTAAATCACAAGAATCAAATACAATACATTGTTACAAGTTTCGAAACCTATCTAATTTACATAAACTTTATATCATCTCTTAATCCAATGCTCCTAGCATGCTGATTATGCTTAATCCTACTCAGAGCCTTTGTCAAGGGATTTGCAGGATTTTCTTCCGATGATACCCTCTTTACCACGAGGTGACATTCTTCTACCTTATGCCTTATGTAGTGGTACTTTCTGTCGATATGCCTGGACTTTCCATGGTCTCGGGGTTCCTTTGTCAAGGCTACCGCACCTTCGTTATCGCAGAACAGTTCCACGGGCTCCTGAATACTCGGGACTACTCCAAGGTCACCGATGAAGTTCATCAGCCAAGCCGCTTCCTTAGACGCTTTACTTGCTGCTATATACTCTGATTCACAAGTAGAATCAGCCACCGTATCTTGCTTGGAACTTTTCCAAGTTACTGCTCCTCCGTTCAGAAGGAATACCCAGCCAGACTGAGACCGACCACTGTCTCTATCCGTCTGAAAACTGGCATCCGTATATCCTTCAACTCTCAATGTATCACTGCCTCCAAGGACCAACACCATGTCCTTTGTCCTTCGCAGATACTTGAGTATATTCTTCACAGCTATCCAATGCGCCCTTCCAGGGTTACCCTGGTACCGACTGACCATGCTCAAGGCAAAGGCCACGTCAGGGCGAGTACACGTCATAGCGTACATGATCGATCCTACGGCCGAAGCAAGGTACCCGACTCATTTCAGCTATTTCTTCGTCTGTACTCGGACTTTGAGTCTTACTCAATTTTGCATTACTTTGGATAGGCAGCTCTCTCTTCTTGGAATTTTCCATACTAAACCTTTTCAGTACCTTTTCCAAGTATGTACCCTGACTAAGTCCAATTAGTCTCTTCTTCCTATCTCTCAATATTCTTATCCCGAGAATATAGGCAGCCTCTCCTAGGTCCTTCATGGCGAAACATTTCCCAAGCCAAGCCTTGACACCTTGAAAGGTTGGAATATCGTTTCCCATGAGCAGTATGTCATCGACATACAGCACCAGAAAGGTGACTATACTCCCACTAGCCTTGACATATACGCAGGACTCATCCTCGCTCCTAGAGAAACCAAACTCTTTGACTTTCTCATGGAAACAAATATTCCAGCTACGAGAAGCTTGCTTCAATCCATAGATTGATCTCTCAAGCTTACACACCTTATTAGGATACTTTGCATCGACAAAACCCTCTGGCTGATTCATGTAGACATCCTCAGTCAACTTTCCATTAAGGAAGGCAGTTTTGACGTCCATATGCCAAATTTCATAGTCATGAAATGCAGCTATGGCCAGCATAATCCTAATAGACTTTATCTTGGCTACTGGTGAGAAGGTCTCGTCATAGTCAACCCCTGGGGTTTGAGTAAAGCCCTTCGCAACCAGTCTTGCCTTGAAAGTGTGTACTTTTCCGTCCATGTCGGTCTTCTTCTTGAAGATCCATTTGCACCCTACTGTCTTTCGACCCGGTACGTTGTCAACCAAGTTCCAAACTTGATTGTCATACATGGACTTGATCTCGCTATCCATGGCCTCTTTCCACTTGGCAGACTCAGGACCCGCCACTGCTTCCTGGTAGTTAGCTGGTTCATCCAAATTTATCAGTGTCCTATCACTGACAAACGTGTCCCCATCCGACGTTATATGGAACCCATAAAACTCGGGTGGCATGCTAACCCTATCGGAACGCCTAAGAGGTAAGGATACATCTGTCGGACCAACAGGAACTTCTTCCTCATGTTGGTTGCTAGTTTCTCCTAAGGTTGCGTCATCTGATGACTCTTGAATTTCTTCCAGATCAATGGTACTCCCACTGTCCTCTTTGAATATGAGCTCTCTCTCTCTCGAAAGACCGCTCGTCTAGCTACAAAGACCACGTCCTCGCTCGGTCTGTAGAATAGATATCCAAAGGACTGTTTAGGATAACCAAGGAAGAAACACCTTTCGCTTCTTTCTGCGAGTTTGTCTTGAGTCTCTCGTCTAACAAAAGCCTCACAACCCCAGACTTTGATATGTGCCAACGAGGGAACTTTCCCCGTCCACATTTCATGAGGTGTTTTAGCAACCTTTTTAGTAGGGACAAGATTGAGGATATGGGCGGCAGTCTCTAAGGCATACCCCCAGAAGTGAATGGGAAGTGAAGCTCGACTCATCATGGAACGAACCATGTCCAACAGGGTTCGGTTGCGCCTCTCTGCAACACCGTTCAACTGTGGTGTCCTGGGAGGTGTCAACTGCGAAACTATTCCACATTCCTTTAGATAGTCTAGGAACTCGATACTTAGATACTCTCCGCCTCTGTCGGACCTGAGCATCTTTATCTTCCTGCCTAATTGATTTTCTACCTCGTTCTTAAACTCTTTGAACTTTTCAAAGGTGTCCGACTTGTGCTTGATCAAGTAGATATAACCGTATCTGCTAAAATCGTCGGTAAAGGTCACGTAGAACCGCGTGCCATCCTTTGTGGTTGATCTGAATGGACCACACACATCCGTGTGAATGATGTCCAGCAGACCCTCACCTCTTTCAAAAGATCCTTTGAAAGGTGATTTAGTCATCTTGCCCAACAGACAAGATTCGCATACATCATCCGACCTGAGGTCGAATGATTCCAACACTCCATCCTTTTGGAGTTGGGCGATGCGTTTCATGCTGATGTGCCCGAGCCGACTATGCCACAGACATGCCTTTTCTACACCACTAGTAGAATCAATATAATTTAAACTATGTCCTAAATTGTCAACACATTCAACAGTTTCATACACACCATCACAAGGATAAGCAGTAAAAATCAAAATACCATTTTTGAAAACAGAAATAGAACCAATTTTATTATCAAAAGAAAATTGAAATCCTTGTCTGAACAATGCGTGAAATGAAATAATGTTTCTTGCCATTTCTGGCGAATAGCAACAATTTAATAATTCTAAAGTAACATCACTACTAAGCACTAAACTGTAAACGCCGATCTTGGTAACAGGGGACGATCTCCTATTGCCCATGATCAAGTTCAGTCTACCGTGCTCCACCTCCCTGCTTTCCTTTAGGCCCTGCAGATCAGAACAAATGTGAAAACCACATCCTGTATCAAGGACCCAAGAATTAGAAGATGGTGAGTTTTTAGAGATAGTGTATATACCTGCTGTCGATGGCTTTACTTTCCCATCCTTGACATCCTGCAAGTATTTGGGGCAGCTTCTCTTCCAATGGCCCTTCTCTTTGCAGTAAAAACAGTTGGCTTCATCAGGGTTGGCCACACAAGGAATGTGAGAAGTCTTGGTTCTCGAGCCATTACTGGATGACCCGACCTGAACCTTTTCCCTCCAATTTTGCTTAGGAGGGCCCTTCCTTTTCTTTCCTTTGCCACTTCCGATGGCTAGGACGGGCTGATTAACCGAGGGTACACTTTTACCCTTCATCCCGTCCTCAACTACTCGAAGCATGCGATGCAGCTCAGTCATATTAGCCTGATTGTTGTTCAAATGATAAGCTAGCCTGAACTGGTCATAAGAACTCGGTAACGAGTTAAGCACTATGTCAACGGCCAACTGCTCCGGTACAGGCATCGCAAGCTTTCTAAGCCGCTCCACGTAACCTTGCATTCTTTGCACATGAGTGCAGATGGACTCTCCATCTTTAGGTTTGCTGTTCGTGAAGTCCTTGACCACCTCGCACCTCTCGATGCGCTCTTGCTTGCGAAACTTTTCCGCAAGCTCCTTGTGCATCTCAAAGGGCCAGTAGTCTTCGTATATTCTCTGCAATTCTGGGTTCATTGTGGCGATCATGATGCAGGCCACTTTGGTCGCATCATCAGAATGTTTTTGGTACAAGGAAATTTCCTCGGGAGTAGCAGTTTCAGGGTCAATATCGACAAGCTCGGTCTCGAGGACATACTCCTTGTTCTCGTACCTCAGAGCCATCTTGATATTTCTAATCCAGTCATTGTAGTTTGTCCCGTTCAATTGAACCTTGGAACACAGTGAGAGGATTGAGGGAACACTGGAGTTTGAGTGGGGAGCGGATTGATCAGCAGAAGACATCTATAAAAGAAGGTAAGTTTAATTAGATAATGTCGGTCCTTATAATAACCCAATATAAAATAAGGCTAGGATCCAACTATAACAATTTGCAACATAGAAGAGGGATGCCGTAATCTATAAGCAAATTTTATAAAGGTAGGCGAATGACGATTCAGCCAATTCCACCGCGGAAAAATAATCTTATTATAAATGGAATTCCTAGTTTCTTATGAGATTTATTGAACTGTTCAATAGCATGTTTAATCTCGGATATGCCCCACCGTTTGTGACTGGGATGCCGAGGATCACAAACCGGGTGTGAATAACCATGCAAATTAGCTTGGTACTCTCGGGATCCATTATCATCTCAAATTGATGTGCCGGTAAACCACACACGCTCCATCAACAATGATAACACCCGAGACACCCATTGCCACTCTTTATGAACCCCCATTGGTGTGCCGGTAAACCACACACGCTCCACCAACGTTTCATAAAGTGCAATGTGCAATTTTATAGGGTAGCATCAAATTCACATTTTTCTTAAAGTAACTAGATTGGGATTTTGTGTAAAGGTTCTAGTACTTTGATCATTATACTTTTAATGATTATGTGGTCCTATCAAAACTGTTTGGCTAACGACCCTCCACTGATCAGGCGAGCGGTGGGTGAGAGTGTTCACCCATTAGACTGCCATTTTACAGGCAGTCTCCTTATACCCACTTTATAGACCAGCTTCGTGAATGAGGCCTACTATTGAATTGACTGACCAATTTTATCTTATACATATAGTATTAACAATTAATAACATATATAAGATGTATTTTAAAACCCTTTAAAATATTCAAGGTTTATCTTTTAACTTTACCAAATTTAACAATTAAAATTTTGAATTAAATTAAACCTTAAATTCGATTTAATCAATTTTAATTATCAATTAATTAAATCTAAATATTTTAAACATTTTAAAATATTTTTCTGGATTTATTCCATTAATTTCGCAATTTTAAAATTAATTAAATCCCTTTTGAATTATCTTTTAATTAACAATTAATTAAATTAATTCAGTTGAAGATAGGTTTATCCAAATTAATCAAATTAATTAAAACCTATCCTAAACCCCCTAAAAATGGAATTCAAATAATGGGGTTTAAGGTTATCCATTTAATTAACAAATAAAGTTACTAAAAATAGAAAACCTTCTAAAACCCTAATTGTGATTTTCGAAATAGGCAAGGGGGGGGGGGGGGTTAGGGTTTCCAAAACCCTAATCCTAGAAATCGATCCTGATATATATTAGGGTTTATAGGCTTTAAACCCTAAAACATTTATAGCAATTCAACAAGAAAACAAGACAGGCTCTGATACCACTGAAAGGTTTTCTGCAACCATGAACTAAATAACCTAAGTTCACATGCAACCTATAAGGATCTATGTTTTCTTCTAATTGAACATATAACAAAACCTAAAGGCTATAAGAAAATTAACTAAAAGAATAAAATTAGAGAAACCAACCTTTTAGAATTTTCTGGAAGCTGAGCAGCAAAAGTATCCTGCCTCAAATGAGATCACACCCAAGCCGAGAGGATTATGGATCGAGATTCCAGAGAGAAACAATAGAATGAGCAACTGATAATGAGGCCTAGGGTTCCCTATTTATAGGGAACCAAAGGGTAAAGCTAGAAACCCTAGCCGCAGCCCATTTTCCGGATTATGTGTACGCGCGCCGCGGCCTTTACATTGGCGCGCCGCGCGCCGCAATTCAACTATTGAATTCGTGCGGATATGTACGCGCGTCGCAGCCTTTACATTGGCGCGCCGCGCGCCGCAATTCAACTATTGAATTCGTACGACTTTAATCCCTGACCTCCTGATTAATCCAATTAATGTCACAGAAATTAATCCAATTAATTTCTGATTAATTATTAATCAAACAATATTATTTCTAATTAATATATTATCTCCATAATATATTAACAAACAATATCATGATTTATTAGTCATATAATAAATCAACCCTTTCTCTCTACTTAACTTTCCAACAAACCTCCAGCCATGAGGGCAACCCAAATGGACTGTGCTACTATTAATTAGGCAAATACTAATTATTAGTCATGACTTAGACACCTAACCCAACACTTCCCACAGCGGTACCGGCCACCACCCACCACCATAATATACCAAATAAAAAAGTTGATATAAAACATTGCCATTATCTCATTCAATTTGTTATATCACGTCTCTCTAGTGAATTTACCATGACATACTTAGGTCCATTCTCGTACTTTCATGAGATTGATGCCTTAAGCTGTATTTTTAGCCCCACCCTACCTTTTTTTTTATGAAATCTATACAACATGTTCATGTGAAATTCTTGAAGCACACTTGCAAACTCATAATCCAAAATTCCTTGGTCTTCCTAGCTGTCACATCTATTGTAGTCTTGTTGGCACCATACGATACCTCACTTTTACTCGTCCTGAATTGTCTTATGTATCTGATCAATTTTCCTCCATTCACACAATCCTTGGAAACCCCATATGAATGCGCTAAGACATATCCTTCATTATGTTAAATGCATGTTTACTCATGGTCTTCACCTTTCCTCGATGAACCAGTTAGTTTCTTATACTGACACAAAGTGTACAAGATGTACTGAGAGGTTGGTCTCTCTCTAGGTATTGTGTCTTTCTTGACGACAATCTTCTATCTTGGTCATCTAAATGACAACATATAGCCTTTTATTGTAATGTCAAACCTAATACCAAGGCGCTGCCAATGTCATTGCTAGGGCTATATGGACATGATTTGTAATATCCTTCTCGAACTTCATTTTCTCTTGTTCACATGCCAATGTGTTTTTTTTTTCGATAAAAGGAAATTATATTTTGATATTTTTTGTTTATATGTCATCTTTGTCTTTTAGGATTTACATTTAGCACCACATTTAAATTTTTATTTTTCTATAAAAAGAGTTTTAAACATTCTTTTATTTTCTTTGAAAATTAGATTTATATTTTATATATTTAAGCTAACAAATTAAACATATTAGAAATCAAAATTAACTTAACAAATTAAGTTTTTCTAGAATGGCAAAGATATATATCACAAACAACATAAAATAAAAATAACAAAACAAACAACAAAAGAAGCAAACCTATACAACACCTCTAATGGGATAAAAAAGAACAAGAACAAATTAAGTATACGTTAGGTTGGAAGTTGAGTTATCATTAAAATTCAATTAATAAAGAAAATTCATATATTCAATAAGATTAAGTATATATATATATATATATATATATATATATATATATATATATATATATATATATATATATATATATATATATATATATATATATATATATATAACAAATTAAGTATACGTTAGGTTGGAAGTTGAGTTATCATTAAAATTCAATTAATAAAGAAAATTCATATATTCAAAAAGATTAAGTCTATATATATATATATATATATATATATATATATATATATATATATATATATATATATATATACACACACACACACACACGAAGCGGTGGTTGAGATGGCTAGGCACCATGCCTCCCTTTTGGGAGGTTGTGGGTTCGAAACCATTCTCGTGCAAGTTTGGTAAAGATAATACGCCAGTGCTTGTGGCCTCCGTGCTAGCCGGTTTAGTGTGTACCCGGGGCTGGTTTCCCCCCAGTCAGTTGCCTGCAGGACGTCACTTACGGGGTGGGGCGTGTGCTTGCACCGAGGTTTGCTGGTTGCGCGTGTGGGTCTAGTCTCTGTGCAGTCTCCTTGGAGAAGGGTTGGCGAACGAAGAACTGTTGGTTAGCCTAATGTACGTATATATACATATATATATATATATATATATATATATATATATATATATATATATATATATATATATATATATATATATATGTATATAATTTACTACAATTATGCCCCTTAGACCATGAGATATATTCATCATGCAATGTCATGTGATGGGTTGCTACCTCATCATCACACTCTATCACATTTCAATGGTATACCCATCACTCCATGTTATTTTTTTAATTAAAAAAATAACAAATTAAATAAAAAACCTAATATTTCATTAAAATAAAAACCATTACATTAATATAAATTAAAAAAAAAACAAAAAATAACAATAATAAAAAAATAACATCGAGAAAAAATGAACATTATAAAAATAAACTAGTTCCTAGGTCGATATATAGCTCAGACACTTTCTCACATCGCTAGGAAAATGTCCAAATCTTCACCCTCGTAATCGTCGTGTTTTATTTTCAACAACTCCATATCAACATTCATTTGTAAGGAACTTTGCGTTTCGACGATTTGTTGTTGCATTTTGACGATTTTTTGTTCCACCCAATTCATTATCCCGACCTTCTCCGATTGTAGTTGCAAATATCAATCAAAATTTTCTCCAAATAAATCCATGATGCTAGACTCCCAACTTTTCGCTATCGAACCGGAAGCCGTTTTCTTCGCTTTATCTCGTCCGATCGGTCAACGTATCGGTTGTTCGTATTCAAGATCCACCGGCTTGTCGTTGATGTTGATGAGTGTACATCCGTCCGATTGTTGTAATTGTGTTTCTTGACGGACCGCTCTTCGGCGCTTCGTGCCGGAAGAATGTGAATATTCGGTAAGTAGACATTTTCGACAAGCCCTCAACTCCATCCAATGCTTGACATACGAAAATGTTTTTCGGGTCGGTGTAGTTTTTTCGTATTGTTTCATAGCCGCATTGAAGATGCGAAGTTGTTCACCCCACTTTTGTGTATGTTGGTGAGGTTGTTGTAAATTCCGTTGAATTGTGATTTTAACTTTATTTCGCGTCATTTGGATGTAAGTTGATCCATATTCATACTCTCGTTTCCTAATAAATTATAAAAAGCGGCTTGAATTTTTATCCAAAACGTATTGGGTTTGAGAGTCTCCAACAATCAGGTCAAGGGAAACCAAAATCCATGCCTTTACTAAACCTAATTATTCGTCTTTCGTCCAATTCGTCTTTCCCTCACCTTGCAGTTTTTTGCCTTTCCCCCTCGATGCCTGTCGTCGCTCTACTTGTTGTGTCTCCTCCACCGTTTCGGAAGACACCAGATGCGGTTGTGGTAGTGGTT
Organism: Cichorium intybus; assembly: GCA_023525715.1. Lineage (NCBI taxonomy): Eukaryota > Viridiplantae > Streptophyta > Magnoliopsida > Asterales > Asteraceae > Cichorium > Cichorium intybus. The sequence continues at coordinate 109,760,375 of CM042016.1, read as the reverse complement.
GTGACGGTTGCGGTTGTGATGCTTGCGGTTGAAATCCTTGTTAGAGTACGAAAGTCGGTTGGAAGGGTTGTTGATATGGATTGAAAGGTGAGAGTTGTTGTTGGAAAAGGGGTTGTTGTGCGATAGGGGACCCGAATTGGAGTAAATTGACGAAACAATGTTGCGGTGATTCAAAGTTGGGGTATTGACGGGGGGTCGAGTTTAATTCGAATGGATCATACTCACAATTGAGGTTTGAAAGTGGGGTGTTTGGATAGTAAAATATATGTGTGAATGAGGTAAAGAAAATTGTTCTTGAGTTTTTATAAATTAAACTATGGTAAATTAAAAAGGAATTTTTTTTTAGAAATATAGTCGTTCAACGGCTAGTGTGTTGCTATTGGGTAAAGAAAATTGTTGAATGTGTGTTATATGAAGGTAAATAATTGAGTTTTTATAGATTAAACTGTGGTAAATTAAAAATGCATTTTTTAGAAATATAGCTGTTCAACGGCTAGTGTGTTGAAGGCAAAATTCTTTTTTTTAGAAGTATAGCCGTTCAACGGCTAGTGTGTTGCTATCTGGTGTTTTCAAGCGTGACCGGCATCACCCTTGACCATGAACATGTCCATCACGGTGCATACGGGACGGTGTACACGGCCATGATCGGGCTCCAACTCAGCATCATGAATACACCAAAATATGTATACTGGTAAGCCTTAACGACTATCATATGAAATTTAAAAATTAAAACGAAAAAGTCTCCTAGGTAATCAAATCCCCAAAAGATGTCATGCCATTGGAAAACAAAAACGAGCTTTAAATTTTCGGGCACAACCATGTATATATGGAATGAGCTTTTATGGTTTGATTTATGGACTAAAACATATACTTAGTTTGATATTACTTATTTGTCATTAATAATATAAAATAGCAATTTAAAAAAAAAAATCATTTATTCTTATCACGTTATAGATGTCAACAATAAAATAAGAAATGTCTAAATTTTAAACCTTATAATTATGCCAAGATTAGGAAATATATATAAAAGATAAAGACATACTCTAAAAAGAGGCCATCGACTAGATCTATATCCTCAACAAAACTAATCACCATCAAAATCATCAAAAACCCATCACCAAAATCACCACCGCTTTCTCTCTTCTCCCTCTCCGGTTTTCAGGGTTTGTGTAAACTTACTCCAACTCAAAAATCAGAGAGAGAATACGTGGTACAGAGCCCAGATGGCTGGACAAGAAGATATTCCAGAAGGAACTGTTCGGAATGTATTGGAACAAGAGAGTTTGAAGTGGGTTTTTGTTGGTGGCAAAGGAGGTGTTGGGAAAACTACGTGCAGCTCTATTCTATCGATCCTCTTGGCTTCTGTTAGATCCTCTGTTCTTATCATCTCAACTGACCCAGCACATAATCTCAGCGATGCGTTTCAACAAAGATTCACGAAATCTCCTACTTTGGTTAATGGTTTCACCAATTTGTATGCTATGGTTAGTCATTCGACACTCAATTTCCTTTTTTTAGTTCTCGATTAGATAATTGTCCGAGTAATGTCAACTAGGTTGGTCGAATTCAGAAAATCGGAGTACTGAATTTTAGTTATTCAACGAAGAATCGTGATGTTGCTTGATGGGTTTACAATCTTGTATGCTATGATTATTCCTTTTAGTTAAATATATTTTTCTCGATTGGTTTTAGTATTTGGGGCTGGGTAGGATTTAGGGTTTAACTGAATTTGGTTAGTCAATTATCCAAAAAAGGGGTAAAAAGATTCAATCTTGTTTACAGTGCTTGATGCATTCATGGCTTATTCATTGTGTTATCTCACTGGTTTGAGATTTATGTCAACATCGTTGGTCAATTTTCAATAAGAAGGTAAAAGATTCAAGCTTATTTACCGACTTGATTTAATATTTATGATTCTTGATTGATTTCGATATTTGGGATTAGGGTTTATGCAATCCAGATTGGATTTGGGGTTTATGTCAATTGGATTTGGCCTTTTCATAAAACTCTTAACTCCTTTGATGAGTTCACCAATTTTATACTTTGGTTGATGTAGTGAGTTTTCTTATCGATTAATTGTAGAATTTAAGGTCAGGTAATTGTGGGTTTCCATGATTTGAATTGGTTCTTTTATGAGTGTTTAATTCGCATAATGTTTTTGGAAGGAATGAAATCTGTCAAAAGAATTGGATTATGAAGGAATCATGATTTGTGGCGTGTTTGGTTTCTAGGAAACGGAATGGAATTCAAAACACGATTAAATAATTTATAATTTTTTATAATTTTTCATTAGAGCAAATTCTAGAAAAACCCTATAAAAGTTTTAGACATTTTGCAGTTTAACCATTTTGATGTGATATAACACCTTATAATGATTAATTTATTTCAATACATATGTAATGAGGGTATTTTGGTCATTTACAGGAAGTGGATCCCACTGTGGAGCCTGAAGAAACTGGTAGTTCAGATGGAATGGACGGTTTCCTTTCCGATTTAGCAAATTCAATTCCTGGAATTGATGAGGCTATGAGCTTTGCTGAAATGCTAAAGTGAGTTTTAATTTAATTATAATTTCAATAAATATTACAATTACTAATTATAGCAATTGATCTAATAGACAATAAGGTTAAATGCAAGAAACGACAATCTACTTTCATTGATTTGATTATTATAGCATCCCACTTCTGTTTCTTCCAATTATAACATTGTACTTAAAAAAAATCCACCCAATTATAGCAATATCATTTAAACACAAAACAATGCTCATTGCCATAATTGGACAAAAGAAGTGGTAAAATGTCTAAATTACCCTTCAAAGACTATAAAGTAGAAGAATCTTCTTGACCAAAATCAATATCATCATTGAATTGCTAAGTATTAAACATGTATCTCAAGTTTTGGGAGGAACATAAACATAAATATTAAATCCTCCAATTATTATTATGGGATATAATTGTTGGTATTTGTATTTTATAAGTTTAATTTATTTAAAAAATTATTTGATTTTAGGTTGGTGCAAACAATGGATTATTCGGTGATAGTATTTGATACGGCTCCAACGGGGCATACACTTCGGTTGTTGCAATTTCCATCAACTTTAGAAAAAGGTCTTGCAAAAATGATGAGCTTAAAAAGTAAATTTGGTGGCTTATTGGGTCAGGTATTATTATTATTTATTTCTCTTTTTTAACAAATTACCATTTTTTATTTTTTACGGAAAAAAAAGCTGTTTTTTTTGTCTCATGGGTCATGGAGAAATCTGATTTCTTACATTTTTTTAATTATCGTTAAATAGGTAGGGGGTGTTTTTGTTTTTTTGTTTTTTTATTTTTTTATTTTGGTCATGGAATGGAATGAAAAAATGTAATACAATCCATTTTTATTTATAAAAATTTAATGACAGAAATCTTTCTCTAAACTTTCATGATTTTAATTAAATTATAAAGAAAATTTTGTTATACTCTTACATGGGGTTTATCAAGCTTTTATTATATTTACTTTTTTATTTTGATATATAAATCCTATAGTTATAACTAAATAATTATATAAAATATTAAGGAAAAATGATTACTAATTTACTATATTACCCTACCTTGGAGTCTATTTTTAGAATATCAATATATTGATAAATCATTAGGAATAAAAAATTTAAAATATATGTTGGCATTATAGATGACAGTCTTTTTAATGATTTATTGATAAATTATACATGAACAAATTGTTAATAATGGTTTTATGAAATTTAATGACAGATGACCCGTATGTTTGGTGTTGGAGAAGAGTTTGGTGAGGATGCAATTTTGGGAAGGTTAGAGGGTATGAAAGAAGTCATTGAACAAGTCAACAGACAGTTCAAAGATCCGGTATGTAAAATGTCTAAAATACCCTTAACCAACAACACGAGAATCTTATAATCAAAAAACGCGTAACTTTAAAATGAAAAAAAAAATCGTTTTGCAAGATTTCCTCCGGTAGTGACGAGAACAAGAGAATAATGTAGGGCTACCATGGGCAAATTAGTAATTTAACATGAAATATTTATACTTGTTTCAATTGCAGGATTTGACAACTTTTGTTTGCGTTTGCATACCCGAATTTCTGTCATTATATGAGACAGAAAGATTGGTTCAAGAACTCACTAAATTTGAGATTGATACACATAATATCATCATCAATCAAGTACTTTTTGATGAAGAAGGTACACTTTTTTAGAAATTATTATGGTTCCATTTATCTTTTTAATAATATAAATATTACCCACAATATGAAATACCCTAATTAGACCCAAAAGAAGGGTCATGTTTTTTGTATACACTTTTTTCACCTTTTTTTTTCACACAACAAAAAGATTTTAAATAAATCAAGACTAATTTAAATTTTTTAAAGATGATTATATTTTCACTCATGGAGCTTATGTGGGGTTTTATTTTATGACAGGTGTTGAATCGAAATTGCTTAAAGCTCGAATGAAAATGCAGCAAAAATACCTTGATCAATTTTACATGTTATATGATGATTTCAATATTACAAAGTTGCCATTGCTTCCTGAAGAGGTAAATAGTTTTTTTTTACTAATTATGAGTTTGGATCTTTTTTGATTAAAAACACAGCATAAAAGGTACAAGTCCTACTCTCTCTTGGTCTTGAAAAAAAGTCAAAAGTTTGACTTTTGAGAGTCAAAGAACGGTTTATTTAGTATCAATAACGTTAAACCGTAACAATGATAACAAAATTTTGAAACTAAAAAGTTATAAATCGATAGCGGGGTATGAAAAATAGAATGTTTGACTTTTAAAAGTTGACCTTTTTTTGCTTGTGTATTTTCATTTATTATGAGAACCCAAGAATTTAAATATTTCTTTTTATTCATAAATTAGAAGTCATTTTGTGGGTTGCATTTTTTATATGCCATATAAATCATGTAAATAACAACCACAAAATGAAAATTGGCTAAACGCAAAACTTAACAATGTACTTATATTTATTTCTTTATTATAGCATCCTACTTTCATTTTTCCTATTACAACATTATACCATGAAATATCTATCATTTATGCCAATATCATAAAAATATAAAACAATTTTCACTTTCACTACTACAATAAAAAAATGAATGTACAATGCTATAATTTGGTAGATTTCTAATTTCTTAAAAAAAAAAAAAGTACAATGACATGATAGACAAATATAAGAAAGTAGATTGCTATTTGTTGCTAAAATATGATGTTATTTTTGACAGGTTTGTGGAGTTGAAGCATTAAAAGAATTTTCACAACATTTTTTGAAACCGTATAAACCTTTATTTACTCGAGGTACAATAGAAGAAATACAAATTAGGGTTTCAAGGCTTCAACAACAACTTAAAGAAGCTGAATCAGAATTAGAAACGGCAAGAAAAGGGAAAAAACCAATCAATGCTTAAAATATAAAATTGTTATGAGAGACAACAAAAGAGTTTTATATATTTGGATGTGGTTTTGTATAATTTTTATTTAATTTGTTTTTCCTTAGATTTATAATTTGAGGTTTTTTTTCTGTTCTTGTGTTAGATGATGGTAATTAGATGGTGATAACTATTTTGTAAACCGTCTATTTATGGTTACAATTTTCAGTTTTAGATTCTTGATAAAATGAAATTATGAAAATTTGAGAATAACTTTATTATTGATTTTTTTGGCAATATCTTTTGATCGATTTTTGTAATGAAATTTTAAAGAAATACATTTATCCAAGTGTCATTTTTCATTTATTGTTCGTTAAGAACACAACTTGCTTTTATACATCTCTTTTTTTAAGGGGACAATACTTGATAAATTTTTAACAAACAAAGAAACACGAACAGTAATACAATGATGTGTTTTAGGTTACGGACTTCACTGAAAACAAAAAGATTAAAAAAAAAAATAGGATAATGGAATAACGTACGTAGGACATATATAGGTTTATTTTAACATTATAAAAAAAAAAAAAAAAAAAAACTAAACAAGGTCGTGTTATTTGATTTTGGACCCAGTTTTTCCATACTCGACAAGTGAATCTGGTTTATTAAATAAATAGATAATGAAAATTGATACCATGTGATTAATTTAAATATTGTTATGAATACGTGATAAAATAGAAGCACAAAGTTGAGATGGCCGAGTTGGTCTAAGGCGCCAGATTAAGGTTCTGGTCCGAAAGGGCGTGGGTTCAAATCCCACTCTCAACAATCAGATTTTTTTTTTCACAAACAATCACTTTAGAAGGTATTAATGGCAAATTACTCCCTAAGTTTTAGAGTTTTTTTTTGGGTATTTGGATGGCATTTTGAAAGTGATAACGTGTTATTGAATATTCGGATTACATAAACAAATGTAATAAAACTTGCTACAAGTCTGTCTTTCAAATAAGTTAAATATGTTTGGAAATTTTGGTGCAATTCTTTATAAAGTGGTTATTAGATAATTCAAAGTTAAGAAAATTAATCGTAGACAATTTGTTTAGAAGGTCGTCAACAAATCTGGAAGACAATAATTAAATAGAAATAAACCGATTTTTCAAAGTTTAGTGCTTTAAAAGGAAAAACAAATGCAAGTAGAAAGAAATAGAAGTAGCATGCTATAATACATAAATATAGGAAAGTTGAAACATCATATTTTCATTTCTTCCTGCTAAAACATTATAATTTCGATAAGTAATGCCTTAAAAGAAAAATAAAATAAAAAGTAGTATGATGTTGTAACAGAAAGAGATGAAAGTAGGATGCTATAATACACAATTATATGAAAGTATATTGCTTTTTCTTGCTACATGTCATATTAACTAGGGTTAACACTACTTATGCCCCAACCACCTACTTTCAATGTATCCAAAATACCATTTTACACTTAAGATATCTTTAGATGTAACCGAATTTGAAAGTTGTTCCAAATTGGTCACTATGACCTGCAGGCTTATAGGTTTTCAATTTTCTTTTTATAATTTTGGCCCAAGTTTTTAATTTTTGTCATAAAATTGGTCCCAACTTTGTTTTTTACAAATTTGCCCCAAATTTTTTACAACTTTATTTTTACATGTTTTCTAAAAATTAGTTTTTTTAACAATGCAATTTTACATGTTAGTTTTTCTTACAAATTCAATTTCACAAATTGTTTTCTAAATTATTTACATACTCGGTTTTATGCATGTTTTTTAAAGTTTTTTTTTTCATTTTTACTGATTATTTTTCTTTTACAAATTCGTTTTCAGATATTTGGATGGATTTTGTATGATTTTTTTTTTATTTCGTATATATGTTACATTTATTTGTGGTGTTTTGTTTATGTTTCTCATATTTTATGGTTTAGATTATAGTCATTCAAGTCATCTGGTCGTTACAAACTATTGTTATTAGATGGTAAAAACTATTGTGTTTTAGGAACACGGGGATCATGACGTTTGAATTAAGATACTTGTTAATAAAAATGCCTAATGCAAAGAAATAACAATGTATTTTTTAATTTTTTTATTACAACATTGTATCTTAAAATTATTTTTTATTGGTGAATGTGTTTTGAGGAATATCTAATCGTTATAGCAACGTGTAAGCCTCTTCGTTTGTATTAAGACGACGTCACACAATTTGATAAGGCCATCAGGTATGCCCTCTCTCATACTCTCACTTTTTGCCTGCCACCTCAGCATCCGGTCAGCATTTCTCTCTCCTCGCCTTACCCCCGGAAATGGTCACATCTCACTACCTCTCACTTCCTCTCACTTTTTAATTTAAAAAGTATATTAAAAATAGAATAAAAAGACAACAAATAATTTCATACACTAAAATATAAATACTTCTTCAAAATAAAATACTTCATTTTAACACAAAATACGATAAATTAAAACCCACAATACGATAATTAATCCAAGACACGATAATTAAAACACAAAATACGATAATTAAAACACAAAATACGATAAGTAAAATCCTAGACGCGATATCCTTGAAATCGAGGTTCATTTTTCAAGACATTCCACGCATCCAGATGCGTGAAATCGTTGTCGTACATCGCCCGATACTCTTCCAAGGATTGGGAAAGGATCTGCTCGTCGGTGACCCCCTCGTGGCGGTTCGCTTGCATAACTTGTTCAAAGTTATACACTTTGAACGACAAATTCCTCCATTTGAAGCACATATGATCTTTACTCCTAAATTCATTTACGCCCAAGATTGTGTGAAACGAATCCGCAACACGTTGCCAGAATGCATGAGTGTGCCTCATATCGGGGTCTTCAGTTTGGATGACCCAGGCCCTCGCTAACGCTGCCTCTTCTTTCTGAGTCCATTGCCGAGGACGGTTACCATTTCTCACAGCGTTTCCATTTTCCACACCGGCCATTTGAAAATGTGTGTGTATTGATGTGTATGTGAAAAATGTGTGTGTATTGATGTGTATGTGAAAAATGAGTGAGATGTGAATATATTTATAGGGGGTTTTTGAAAAGTTAATTTTTTTTTTTTAAAATTAGCCGTTTTTCAACGGTCAAATTTTTTTTTAGCCAAACGCCGCACGACGCCGTGAAGTCGCGCGAGGTGAAGGAAACCCGACGTCGCATGGGCGGGGCGGTGTTCACCGCGATGCTTGTGGTCGTCGGGTAGGGGCTCGGGCTAGCACTCCGGAAGGCCTAAATTCATATGAGTATATGACATGTCATTGGCCACATAGAATGCTTACGAGCAATTTATTTTTATTGTTGAGGTGATCATTTTTCTGGGTACCCTTCCAAGCTTAAATTTTTTACTTTTTTTTTTTAAATTATAGCACTAAACTTTTATTTCTTATTACAAGGTTGTACTTTTATCTTTAACTTTTAAGATCATATATTAAATCAAGTAAAAATAATATCATGGGATTGTGAATCATTCTTCAATCTATGTTTAGACTAAAATCTTGCAAAAATCTACATTGGGAACTCTTTGAATTTTATTTGAGAAAATCTTCGAAAGAAAGAATGAATAACAAACGATATGTGATGACTACTTTTGTTTGAAAGTATTTTTATCTAATGTATGTTTTTTAATAAGAAATAAAAGTACAATGATATAGTAAGAAATGAACTTTGATGCTATAATTAAAAGAAAATTGGTAAAATATTTGAAGTTTGAAAGTATTTATAAACACATTATATTACACATGGATATTTGTTGTGGACAGTGACATGACATAGAAAGTTGTTAATTTGTGACTTTGTGTGTGATCTTAATTTAAAGAGTAAACAATAAAATTGGTCACTGTGTTTGCAAAAAACTGTGGTTAAGGTCCAAAATCAATTTAACTTGCAAAAAACATCCAAAATCATAATGTTTCCGCGGATTTGGTCCCTTAGTTTAACTTCTGTCGAATTGGAGTCGTTAACCCCACACGTGCCCTCCATGTGAGGGGTTTTTGTCATTTCAGGTATTGGGTTTTTTTAATCATTTTTTTTCCTTTTTAACGTTACTTGAAATGAAAAAAATTCCCTCACAAAGAGGGCACGTGTGGGGTTTAACGACTCCAATTTTGGCAGAAGTTAAACCCAGGGACCAAATCCACGGAAACTTTATGATTTCAGACGTTTTTGCAAGTTAAAATTGATTTGGATCTTAACCACAGTTTTTTTTGCAAACTATAGAGACAAATTTTGCAGTTTACTCTAAATCCAATCATGAGGTTACACATTGTTACAGTGGGTGAAATTCAAAGTAAAATTGTCCACATATAGAATAATTTGAAATTACAATGTTGTAATAATAAAAAGTTAAATACAATGTTATAACGAAGAAAAAAAATAAAAAGTACATCGTGCTTTTTACATTTATCCCATAATAAAATAATATAAACAAAATTTGAGAATAATACACCTCCTTGCCCCGTCAATGTATTTATCAAACTATAATTTTTTATGTACCTTTTGATGTTATGTGATTGTTTACTATAAGAGTCTCGGTGTCTCCTATCCAATATAATTATTAAGCTGTAATTTCATTTACCATTTGCTATAAGCACAATGTATATTTCATCAAACCTCTTTACTGATAATTCCTATCGATAAAGTTCAACTACTAGATTTGAACTTATAGAAAACTTGACCACATACTTCATTAATTTTTTATATGATTTATGGTTTTTATTTTTTGGATAGTGAAAAAAGAGTGAAAACAGAATGGTGAAGTACGCGTATAACATGAGGCTGGAAGCCTGGAATTGTACCAGATCGAAAAAAAAAACGATAATAATGGTGCTGGAAAAGTCAAATAGAATAAACTTTAATTATAAACAGCACTTTTCTAAAACTATATATTTTTCATTCGGCAAGCGAAACAAAAGTTGAGATGGCCGAGTTGGTCTAAGGCGCCAGATTAAGGTTCTGGTCCGAAAGGGCGTGGGTTCAAATCCCACTCTCAACATTCTCCGTTGTCTTTTTATTTGTTTTTACAAACAATCACTTTAAAGGTAATACTGCATAATTACTCCCTAAGTTTGAGAATCTTTTTTTGGGTATTTGGGTGGCATTTTGAAAGAGAACATGTTATTGAATAATCGGAATTTCATAATTAATTGTGATAAAACTTTTTACAAGTTTGTCTTTCAAATAAGTTAAATGTGTTGGGAAATGTTAGTGCACTTCTTATAAAATGGTTATTAGACATAATTCAAAGTTGGGTTATTGACCTAATGGCCCAACAAAGTATCTAAAAATATTTTAAAAGGTCCCTTAACTTTATTTTCGTTGTTTGAAGCCATTAAAGTGAAAAAAATCGTGTCTTTTTAGTCCTTTTTGGAAGGGTCACTTGTTGAGCCGGTAAAAAAGGTGACGTGGAATTACACCTGGTATTCAATGTGTCTTTTTAGTATTTTTAGTCCTTGATATGTCTTCTCCTCGATCTGTCTTCTCCTTCTCGTTCTCTCCTGCTCTTTCTCTTTCATTCTCTCAACACGAATCCTCAAATTTTCTTCATCAATCTGCAGCAACACGAATCCTCTTTCAAATCTTTTTCAAAGGTACGGTTACCCACTGTCCTAGGGTTTTAGAACTTGATTTTCTCAAAAAATGCAACCACAACATCCTTATCTGTTAACCTTTTCAATTTTGCAGAAAGCCATAGAAGAAGAACGATACATGGATGCAGCTTTTCTACGAGATTATGCTAGTGCAGGTCTGGCGAGTTTTTAAAACATTTGAATTACATTGAATTTGTTTGATTGTTTGTATGCTTTTGCTTATCAATCAATAAATGTTATTCAATTCCCAATTTAGGTGGGATGGTGGGCTGGACTTTCAGATGATAGCAAAGATCCATATGGTAGGATTATCCGTATAAGTGCAGAACATGGAAGATACCTAGCAAGAAGTTACAGTCCAAGGTAAAGTATTGAGTTAGAACATGGAAGATACCTAGCAAGAAGTTACAGTCCAAGGTAAAGTATTGGTAGGATTATCCGTATAAGTGCAGAACATGGAAGATAGCAAAGATCCATATGGTAGAGGAGTTACAGTCCAAGGTAAAGTATTGGTAGGATTATCCGTTGACTTTCAGACAGATTGCCACATCTGCAGATGGAGCTCCATTGTTTGAGATTTACCCAACTAAAACTTTCAAACTAGAATTTCACATACAGCATAGACAAACATACTGACCCTAGTTTAGTGAAATAAAAACTAATTAGCAGCATTTTGTAAATATTAGAAGGAAACTAACAATTGAGCTTTGAGTCTAATTTAGTAATTAAAGATGGAACTGTTAGCTACGATTTGAGCATAATAGTAAAAACGTAATTGCGCCTAATTTATGAACTAGAAATGAAATTTAGTCAAATAGAAAATATGAACTTCATGAGATTTGAGATCGAGAGGCTTACTGAGGGAAGGAAGTCTGATACACACCATGGGAGGTCAAAAGTCAAAAGTCAAATCTTTGAGTCTTTCATATGACGTCTTCCCATTCTAAATCTTCCGATGGATTTGATTCAGCCGATATACACTGAATTTTGTGGGACATTCTCCTTCTACAAAACCGTTGCAATGTATCAAATATTGATCGTCAAAGACAGTTGCTTGTTACCAGCTAACGGGTTAATTTAGAACCTTTCTTCCTTGTCTCCTCGTCATCTATGGTAGGATTATCCGTTGACTTTCAGAACGATCCATATGGTAGGATTATCGGTTTACCCCTGCTCTATAATCCAAAATCATTTTCGCTTTAGAATACATATCCATCGCAAAAGAATTCTAAACAATAATGTTGATATTATCGCAATTTCCATTTACGAATACGACATCAGCCAAATTTTAAAGCGTAATACCTGATGCAAATTTCTCAAATTCCATTTTCTATGAGCAAGCTCGAACCGGTAGCTTCATCTTTACCATTGAGAAGATCAACTTCGACCTCCCTTGGGAACGATGAAGACGACGTTCCCATGGAGGGTGACGATGAGAATTGCAACCGAGAAGAGAAAAATCTAAAGAAACAAAGCTTCAGCGGTGGTGGCGCCGGCGGCGGCAGACCAAAGGCGAGCAGTGCAGTGGAGGACGAAGGAGTGGCAAGTCTCCGGCGAGCTCATCTGATTCGAGCCATGGATGGTTCTCTGAACCAGAAATGGATGGATATGAAAATAAACGAGAAATTGGATGTCGAGCAGAAACCTGTCCTCTATTACTGTTCCGACCATCATCAAGCAAATGGAGTCGATGGTGGGGCTTTAATTAAGTCAAAAGCTCGAGCTTTGAAGATTTACGCGAACGGAAGAAAATAAAGCCTCCTTGATAGACACAAGGGAACGATGAAGATGACGTCTTTATCTTAAACTCGTGAGACGTGTACCATAGTGTACACGTGGTATTATTTATTTAATTAAAAATTATGTTTCAACCGGGTAACCGGTTAGTTTTTAAAAAAATTACTAAATTAACAGTTTATTTTGGAGTTTAATCGCTTGGAACAAACAAATTTTAGTTAAGTGACCTTTTAAAATAATTTGGGATAGTTTATAGGGTCATTAGGTCAATAACCCTTCAAAGTTAAGAAAATTAATCTTTATACAACTTGTTTAGAAGGTATTGAACAAAATCTGGAAGACAAGTTTTAGATAGAAGTAAACTGAAATCGTTAAGGTTTGTGCTTGAACTCATTAAACTTGAAATCAATTGGGTAGATTTTTCAAAGATTAGTGTTTTGAAAAGAAAAAAAATGTGTAGGTACACAATAGAAAGAAATGAAAGTAGTAATGTTTTATGTCATTTAACAATCAAGGGGTTTTGATAGATTTGTGGAGTCAAAACATCAATAGCATCTTCACAACATATCTTTAAACCATTATATCATCCTATTTTCACATCTTCCTATCACAACATTGTAAATTTGAAAAATCTACCCAATATAGCAATGTCATCTAAAGGCAAAACAATTTTCATTGCTATAATAAGAAAAACAATTGGAAGTACAATGTACAATTAGATAGATTTTTTTACAGTACAACGCCTTAAAAGGACAAAACAATTGGAAGTACGAGGTTGTAAGTTGTAATAGTATGAAATGAAAATAGGATGTTACATACACAATTATATGAAAGTACATTGCTTTTTCTTGCTAAATGCCATATTAACAACGGTTAAGAAATAACACTAGTTATGGCTAACCACCTGGTTTCAATGTACCCGAGATTAGTGTTATGGCCCAAGGTTTTAAATCTAGCTACGAAATTGGTCCCAACTTTTTTTACATATTTGCTCCGACTTTTTTACAACTTTGGTTTTACATGTTTTTTAAAAATTAGTTTTTTCGGAATTCGTTTTTACACATGTAGTTTATTTTACGAATTTGATCTTACAAATAGTTTTGTAAGCTATTTACATATTCGTTTATATGCATGTTCTTTAAGAGTTTTTCATTTTTACAGATTCTTGTTTACAAAAACGTTTTCAGATATTTGGATGTGATTTTGTATGATTTATTTGATTTCTATATCCGTTAGATTTATTTGTGGTGTTTTTTTATGTTTCTCGTTTGTTATGGTAGCCATCTGGTTGTTGCAAGTTTTTTTATTAGATGGTAAAACATTTGTGTAAACTGTCCATTTATGAAACACTGTTTTAGGGATCACAATGTTCGAATTAAGATAGCCATTAAAAAAATTGCCAAATGCAAGAAATAGCAACGTATTTTAAAACAGTGTACTTTTATTTTCTTATTACAACATTGTATCTTCAAATTATTTTTATTAGTGAATGTGATTTGAGGATTACCTAATCATTATAGCAATGTGTAACCTTTTCATTTAAATTAAGACAAAGTGGCACAATTTGATAACTTTTTATGATATGTCATTGTCCAAATAGAATGCCTACGAGTAATATATGCTCCAGGAGATAAACTTTCTGGGCACACTTAAATCTTTTACGTTTTCTTTTTTGAAATTATAGCACTAACATTTCATTTTTTATTACAACATTGTACTTTTATCTTTCTTTTTAAGATCATATATTAAATCAAATAAAAATAATTCCGTGGGATTGTGAATCATTTCTTCAATCTAAGTTTAGACTAAAATTCATGAAAAAACTTACTTTCGAAACTTTTTGAATTTTATTGATAAAATTTTCGAAAGAAAGAATGAATAACAAACGATATGTGAGAACTACTTTTGTGTCAAAGTATTTTTATTTAATGTGTGAGTTTTAATATGAAATAAAGTACAATGATACAGTAAAAAATGAACTTTGTGAAAGTGTGATATTTTCCCTTGAATGACCTTTTGCCTTGAATACATTAATATAGAATATGAGTACATGATGGGCAGATAGAGTTTGGGCCTATACTAATAATACAAACATACAAATTACATAACAAATACATACATGCGTACATGGTATGCTAATACGCCTCCGCAGTTTGAGCGGGAGGTCTTGATCGGACACTCAAACTGGATCTGATATTTGGAAGTCCTTTTGTGAAGATGTCGGCATACTGAAGTCCGGAGAAAACATGGAGAACACGAACAGAACCAGTGGCAACCTTGTCTCGTACAAAATGAGATCAATTTCAATATGTTTTGTGCGTTAACGCTGAATAGGATTTGAGGACATGTAAACCGCGATTATGTTATCATAATAGACAATGGTTGCTTTGGTGACTTGGAGTGTAGCTCACGTAGAAGGTTGCGTAACCAACAGGTTTCGGCCACGACATTGGCAACTTCTCGGTATTCTGCTTCGGCGCTGGAGCAGGAGACAGTCTGTTGCCGTTTAGATGACCAGGATAGGAGGTTGTCTCCTAAGAAAACACAATATCCACTCGTGGAACGACGTGTGGAGGGACATCCCCCAATCATCATCAGAGTATGTGATAAGGCCCGTAGTGTGGGAGGGATGAATCTGAAGCCCATAGTTTAAGGTACCGCTAACATATCAGAGTACACACTTTAAAGCGTTTATATGCGGTTCCCGTGGGTCATTCATGAAGAAGAATATCTGCTGAACAACGAAGAGTAGATCCGGGTGAGTAAAAGTAAGGTATTGTAAGCCACCTGCTAAGCTCCGGTATAAGGTAGGATCGGTGACTAGAGTGCCATCGCTGTCAAGTTTTGACTGCGTCTCTGCCGGTGTTCTGCAAGGTTTGCAATTAGACATATTTGCCCGGTCAAGAAGTTTCAACGCATATTTGCGTTAGGATAGAAAAATGCCTTTGTCGTCCTGTGTTGCTGCAATACCCAAGAAATAAGAAAGATCACCTAAGTCCTTAATGGCGAACTCGGTGGCTAGAAGGGAAATGGTGCACAGGAGAAGATCTGCAGAAGATGCTGGTAGAATGATATCATCAACATATAGAAGTAAATAAGCTGCCTCTGAACCCCTACAAAAAATAAACAAAGATGAGTTGCAGCGACTGTGAGTGAAACCAATCTGAGTGACATAAGTTGCGAAACGCTGAAACCAAGCTCGAGGAGCTTGTTTCAGTCTGTAAAGTGACTTCTGCAGATGACATACATAATCCGGATGATCCAAATCCCGAAATCCCGGAGGCTGATGCATGTAGACTGTTTCATGCAGTTGATCGTGCAGAAATGCATTTTTGATGTCTAACTGACGAATTAGCCATTTGCGAGTCGCCGTAAGGCTAAGGAAAGTCTGAAATAGTAGCCAGTTTAACAACCAAGCTAAAAGTGTCATCACAGTCAATACCAAGTCGTTGGCTCTTGCCATTTGCAACCAGTCTAGCATTATATCTCTCGAGAGAACCATCAGCCTTATATTTCTTTCTGAACAACCACATGAAGCGCACAATATTGGCCTCGGAACAAAGACCCATGTTCTATTAGCAATAATATCATTAAACTCATCCTTTATGGCAATGGTCCAATTTGGATCTTGAAGGGTGTGAAGATGGGATCGAGGAAGGGGCGACTCTATGGTGGTTTGAAGATTTAGGCGATTAATGGTTTTCTTGATACCCAGGCGACCTCTAGTGACCATAGATGAGTGGGGGTGGGGTAGGTTGAGGTTCGGGATGTGGCTGAGGTGAGCCAAGAGGAGTGGGGTGATGTGGCGAATCAGCCATATGTGAGAGTGGGGGTGTGTTGACGGAGTCGGTGGACCGTCTGTAGTGAGAGAAGGTGGTGAGGAAGTAAGTAGTTCACGAGAGATGAGAGACTGATCAAGAGACTGATCAAGGAATGAGTAGGAGGGAGGTTGATCCGGTGTCATGGAACGATAAGGGAAGGAATGCTCATCAAAAGTAACATGACGAGAAATTATAATTTTGCGTGTGGCAAGATTGAAACACCGGTAACAACGATGATTAGAGGGATATCCAATAAAAATACAAGGTGTGGATCGCGGGGCAAGTTTATGTGGCGTGGGAATGTAAGGATAGCAAAGGCATCCAAAGACACGAAGGTGAGAGTAGGATGGTGGCTTTTGAGTGAGCTTAGTGTATGGGATTTCATTATTGATAGAAGTGGATGGAGTAAGGTTTAATAGGTGAATCGCCATATGTAGTGCTTCGACCCAGAAATCCGGTGGTAAGTAAGCATGTAAAAAAAGGTACGTATGATATTGTTGATAGTGCGTATCATACGTTCGAATTTCCTGTTTTGTTGGGAAGTGCGAGGGCAAGAGAAACGAAACACAATACCGTGTTGGTCGAAAAATTGGTGAAATTGCTTGTTGTCAAATTCACCACCATGATCACATTGGAAAGATTTGATTTCAATATTGAACTTATTTTTGACAAATGTTCCAAAGTGAAGAAATTTGGAAAAGAGTTCGGATTTCTTACGGAGGGGGTAAACCCAAACAAAATGAGATAAGTGATCAAGAAACAAAATGTAATATTTTATGCCACTAATGCTCTCAACATGAGATACCCACAAATCAGAATAGACAATATCAAATAAACCAGAAACAATAAAATTTGAAATAGAAAAAGGTAACCGAATATGTTTTCCAAGTTGACAAGCTTGGCAAGTGATAGCATTTGGAGTTTTTTTACAATCAATAAAATGACTAGAGACTAAATGATTAAATACACAAGCTCTGGGGTGACCAAGACGTTGATGCCATAAGGAATCTCGGGTGGAGATAAGAGCAACTGGAGTATGAGGATGAAAAGGATAGAGGTCACCGGAGTTGTCACACCTAAGTAGGAGCTGAAGAGTTTGAAGATCCTTCACAGAAAAACCAAACGGATCAAATTCAATGGAAACTTGGTTATCGGTTGAAAACAATCAAACAGAAATAAGATTTTTAATAATATAAAGGACGATGAGAGGAAGGAAAATTGGTTTGACCGGTATGTGTAATGGGTATATGTGAACCATTGTCAACGAGGACATGTCTATGGCTGGTCCGGGGTTAATGGTGGAAACCATTATCAACGTGGACTGTCCGAACCATCATTAATTTGAATGGCATTGAGGGCCTGAGTAGTGTCCGTGGGCTGGTTCGTGGTCAATGGTGGAAACCACTGAGATAGGGGGAGAAGACCAGGCGAATGAGGGGCAGCATAAAACACTGCATGCTGCTAATGTGGACTTGCGGCACCCGAGGTCTGAGGCGGAGCAGCACTGAGCACACCTGACTGTTGTCGGTGTTGTTGCTGCTGTGTTGGCGGTCGATAGGGCTGCTGCCAGGCGGCATACGGCCACATGAAAGGGTTCCAAGGGACCAAGTACAAAGGCCAAGGCAGCCCCGGTAGGTTCTGTTGTGCAACAGCAGGTGGGCGGCGGTTGTCTATGTAAGACCCGTTCCGCCGAGTCGCGGCCCGAAGGAGTCCGTGGCGCGGCTTTTGGAAGAATCTAGAATCGCGTAGGATTTGTACGCGCGGCGCGGTTCTAAAGAACCCGCGACGCGGTGCGCCTCTAAAGTGAAAAACCCTAATTCGGATTTAAACGCCTATATAAAGGGACCCAGCCCTAGGGTTCGTGTTTTTTTGGAGTTTTCTGGAGCAGAGGCGTCCGGTTTCAGCAGAGACTCTTTGGTTCCAAGGCTTTGGAGGTTTGAAGGAAGGAGATCCAACACGGGAGAAGGTTTAGGACGGATCGTGGGCATCACTCCGTCCTTCAGAAGTAAGGTAAGAAGATTTACTCTTCTGACTTTCCTTTTTATCCCGTCATATGGTGTTACCAGTTGGTTTGTAGCTTTAGACGATGTGTAGCATTTAGGGTTTGAACCAAAGACATGCATGGACTTGCATGTCCATAAGGAAGTGACCTTAGGGTGGTTTCTGATCCCAGGAAGGGTGTAGAAAGGAACCCTAGCCGATTGATGTACTGTTAATCGATGAAAAACATTTTGGAATGTTACGAGCCGCGACACGGACTGGCTATGTCAGCGGCGCGGACTCGGCTGAAACCCCGTAATTGTGCAATGGTAGCCGCGGCGCGTAGGGCGAGGAGCCACGCCGCGGCGAGCGACTGTTTGACCAGAAATTTAGTTTTGATCACGGTTTGATGGCAAATAGTGAGTCTAACCTTTAGACAGGTCTGTAAGAGCCTAGTCAGTAATTGATATGTTGTATGTGTGTGGGATTTAGGTGTGTGGACGAGCTAAGTGGGGATATTAGAGAATATCTGTGCGGTTTCAAATCAGGTGAGTATCCTCACCTTACTATATGATGTTGCATGTTAGGCATCTTGTGTGTTGTTTACAGTTATATGATTTGCTCTATATCTGTGGTTATTTGTTGTTGGGCTCAGTACTAATGCGTGTCCCCTCGTAGCTGTTGTATGGCGAGTTGGACTATTGCCTTGTCCCATAGCTTTTGTATGATGGGCTGGGCCATAACCGGGAACCCATAGCTGTTGTATGATGGGTAGAACCTTCCCGTGTCCATAGCTGTTGTATGATGGACGCCCGTAGCTGTTGTATGGCGGGTAGGGTCAGGTTGTTCTCGAGGACGGGTTGTTTAATGTGTGGGCATGTATGGTAACTTGTGGACTCACTAAGCTTTAAGCTTACCCGTTGATTTTATAACATTTCAGGTAATTCAAAGGACAAAGGGAAGGGCAAGGTTTGACGGCAGCGCATCGCATTCAAGATATTGATATCAATGAACGATAATAGTATTTTTAAATGTTTCCGCTATTAATTTAAGTATCATGTTGAACAGTTTTATGTTTTGGAATAAATGTTTTATTGGAATCTTGGTAATAAATTATTTTTAAATTTTTTTTGAAATTGGGGCGTTATAAATTGGTATCAGAGCCTTGGTTTGAGGGATTTGGATGAACTGTATTGGGATTCCAAACTCAAACCTAGGACTGAGCGATTTTGTTAAGAAAATGTTTTTGGAAGGTTAAATTAAAGTAAAAGAAGATGCGATGCGAACCGTCAGCCGAGCTCAAGTAAGTTTTGTGATTCCCAATTACCCATGCCAAGTTTGTGTTATGTGATAAAATGTATTGTGCTAGGAGGTGAAGCTGCTTGGATAATATACTCTGTAGACTGTTTTTGTACCATATGTGCTGCTTTGGAATTTTATGCTACTGTCGTTAGATTGTGACAACGCCTAGTGATATCAAGTATTTTAGGCGTTGTTGAGCCCTGTTCTTGGTAAAATTATATAAAATATGCATGGGTATTCTCACTTTTCGTGCCAGGACTTGTCTGGAGAAAAAGAACAGAAACAGGGACTAAAAGTGTACAAAAGGAAAAAGTATGGAAAGAATGAAAAATCAAGAGAAGACGTACGCGCGCCGCGGAATTATCTTCTGCGCGACGCGGACGTAAGGCGGTGGAAAACATTTGAATGACGAAAAAACGGGGAACGGATAAGTACGCGCGCCGCGGTTTTCACTTATACGCGGCGCGGTCACGGGAAATTTGCAACTATAAATAGAGGCATTTCCAGCCGAAAACCCTAGCAAAGACCGGGGGTAAACATCGACCTAGAAGCTCTTTGACTCGAGGATTCCATTTCAGAAGCCATCATTTGGTATTTTCATGTTTTAGATTTTATTTCATTTTAGTTAAACATTTGTAAGCTTTGAGTTGAATCTTTGGGTGTGACAACCATTGATCTTCAGCTTAGGGTTCTGTTTTTAGTAGTGTTTGGCTACTGATTTAATGTTTGGATATTGGTTTTGATGAATGAAATCATTCGGTTAATGTTAACATTGGTTTTTCGGTATTTTGGATGTTAGATTGTGTTTTGTTTGTTTGTTTGTGTTTGGATTTTGTTTGTGACTTAGTTGGGACTGTTTTCCTTTGCTGAAAACAGTAGCTAAGTTGGTTAGGTTGAGCATTAAATTTTGGCTATTAACTGTCTCATAGAACTGTAGTTATTAGCTAGTTTATGCTACGCTTGGTTTTGCTAGTTTGGATGCCTTCAATTGCTTCTGATTCAGAGATGTACTTCTGAGTTCAGAAAGTAACTAGGTCATTTGGACATAGCTAAGCTTGGCTTGGGTGTTTGAATATTGTTTTAAGATAGAAAGATAGAAATTAGTTCCTCCGACTATAGCCGTGACACTATTAGTTGGTAATCTCTCATCTAGGCTAACCACGTAGCTCCTGTGGATCGACCCTGACTCCACTATGCTAGTGAATGTTAGGTTATCTCTTATTTTTGACCGCATGATGTAACACCCAGTTTCTTATCTCTGAATTACACCAATAATTACTCAAAATAACCATAATGGTTCATGGTGTAATCAAGATTAAGCAACAGCAGTACAAGTAGTTATCAAAAGAACAAGTACATAACAAACGTGTCCCAAAAACTGGGTTACAAAAGACTGTTTTTACAAAACTATACAGAAAAGTATATCATGGTTTACAACTAGTCCAAAAGTCAAGTCCCATGTCCAGTCGGATCATCCCTCAGCAATCTTCTTACCTCTGTCACCTATAACACAACATATAACTATTTACATGAGCTAATCAAGCTCAGTCAGAAAAATTATCAAAGTTTAGAATCAATCTAATAATTATCACAGTTTCTACAACTCAAATTACTACTCTCTATTTCAATGACTATCTCAGTCATTTGGTATACTCAATCAAGCACAGCAATCAGATTAACAAGAATTCCTCAATCTCGTTTAATTCATGATAATTGGTCGTCTCAACCAATTAAGATGTGCAATAAGTCAATTTAGTTATAATCAAACTATTTATATTGAATTATAACTACTCACCTGATGTCTGATCAGTCCGTGGTCCACCCGTGCCTCGTGTATCTCCTTCCCTCCTATGTGTATCTGCTCAAAATGACATCACATATCTTACTTCAACATTCTCAAAACAATATAACCATATCTAACTCATTAGATCAAGAATCAATAGCTAATGAGGTTCACAACTATAAACATCACATGCTATGATTTCAATAATTCCAATATTTGCGGTTTTTAAACAAACCAACCGTTAAAACTCCACAACAATCACATCAAGGACTCCATATTGCTTATAATAACAATCTACTAACAACACATGAGCTAATTTAAAGCATATTTTCGAGTTCAAGAATCTAGGTTTAAGAATCTAGGGTTCAAAACCCTAAAACCACAAATCACTAACCTCAAAACTAACATTTAGACTCTCATAGACTTGCTACACTACTAATTGAACTCTAACTTCATCAATTTTGCAGGTGGTCATCGAGACCACAACGAAATCACTCCAACCCAAGGTATTTCACGGTTGAAACAAAGCCAAACTCAAGGGAAGTTACCTTTCAAGCTCCAATAGCAAACCCTTAGCTTCAATTCACGAATAAACGGCCTTAATTTCGACTTAGATGGGTAGAAATCGAGTTCTAGGGTTTGGAAGGAGTTTTGGGTCGGATGTGGTTTAAACCAAATGAAAGGAAATTTTACAATTTAAAGTGCCCTGCACCCGTAACCCGACCCGGGCTGTCAGACCCGCCCCGGGTTTTGCTCGGACCCGACCCGGGCTGTGAAACCCGCCCCGGGTTTTGTTACGCAACGTCTCGTTTTGGTTTTTGGTGCAGCACGACCCGGCCTGCTTGACCCGACCCGGCCTGCTTTGAACACGACCCGGGTTTCTAAACTCGACCCGGGTTTACTTGATTTCCATTTCCTTTGTTTCTTTTATCTCTTTTAACATCCTACTTTTCTTTGATTAACTTTTAAACATCGGAACTCACGTTTTAACTCATCTAATCTCGTATAAATATATATTTAACATAATTATTCTATAATTTAAAAAAATTAAGGTATTACAAATTCTTACCCCCTTCAAAAGATTCCGTCCTCGGAATCTCTTAAAATAGAAAGGGATACTTTGATCGCATCTCTTCTTCGCCTTCCCAAGTAACATCTGTGCCTCTATGATGTCGCCATTGTACTTTAACTACTGCGATCTCTTTATTTCGCAACTTCTTGATCTTTTTGTCTAAAATTTTCTCCGGTTGCTCTTGATATTGAAGTTTACGATCCAACTGAACTTCTTTCAAAGAAACTCGTGTCGACTCATCATGCAAGGTTTTACGAAGATGTGAAATATGAAATACATTATGAATTCCCCGCAGCTTGTCAGGAAGCTCGAGTTTATAAGCCACTGCTCCTACTCGTTGAATTACACGAAAAGGTCCGATAAACCGTGGACTTAACTTGCCACGTTTACCAAAACGAATAATTCCCTTCCAGGGAGACACTTTTAACATTACCATATCTCCAATTTGAAACTCCAATGGTTTTCTTCGTTTATCTGCATATGGTTTTTGACGCTGCTGAGCAACTCTCATATGCTCGCGAATGCTTTTTATTTTTGCCTCAGTTTCTGTTATAATCTCGGGACCCGCTAGTGGCTTTTCTCCCGCTTCTGACCAACATGATGGTGTTCTACACATTGACCCATATAACGCTTCAAAGGGTGCCATTTGAATACTAGAATGATATGAGTTGTTATATGTAAATTCGGCCAAAGGGAGATGATCGTCCCAACTACCTCCAAAATCAATCACCGAAGCTCTAAGCATATCTTCTAGCGTCTGAATAGTTCTCTCGGTCTGACCATCAGTCTGCGGATGATAAGCCGTACTCATTAAGACTTTAGTTCCCAAATGTTTTTGAAAACTTTGCCAAAAATGAGAAGTAAAACGACTATCGCGATCGGAGACTATAGAGATTGGTACTCCGTGTCGTCTCATCACCTCCTTCAGATAGATCTCTGCTAATTTGGACGCTTGATAATCTTCTCGTATGGGAATGAACTGCGCTGATTTAGTCAATCTATCAACAATTACCCATATAGAATCGAACCCTCGTGGTGTTCGGGGTAACTTGGTAATAAAGTCCATAGAAATCTCATCCCACTTTTTCTTCGGTACAGGTAGTGGTTGAACTAACCCGTATGGTCTCTGATGATTTGCCTTGACTTGTAAACAAGTCAGACACTTCTCCACATATCTCCCAACGTCACGTTTCATTCCCGGCCACCAGTAAAATGGCTTTAAACTTCTATACATCTTCGTACTACCTGGATGGATTGAATATCGTGTACAATGTACATCTTCAAGTAACAGCTGTCTCGTTTCTCCGTGTCTCGGGACCCACACTCGTCCTTGAAAAGTCTTCACTCCTTGTGCATTTTCAACTAGCTTATCTACATAGCCAACCATTCTCTCACTTTTTATGTCATTGGCTTCTCTCTGGGCACGTCGAATCATTTCTGGTAATTTACTAACCACTCCCATCCGAGCTGAAACGACTCGAATAGGTGGTTCTTTTCGGCTTAACGCATCCGCCACTACATTTGCTTTACCAGGATGGTAAAGTATTTCACACTCATAATCTTTCAAAAGATTCATCCATCTTTGTTGTCTCATGTTCAACTCTTTTTGATCAAACAGATATTTTAAACTCTTATGATCTGAATATATCTGGAACTTCACGCCATAAAGGTAATGTCGCCAGATTTTTAGTGCAAAAACAATGGCGGCTAACTCTAAATCGTGTACTGGATAAGTTTGCTCATGAGGCTTTAGCTGTCGAGACGAATACGCAATTACTCGCCCCCTTTGCATTAATACACATCCAAGACCAATCTGTGAAGCATCGGTAAAAAGAACAAAGTCTTCCACACCTTGAGGTAAAGCTAACACCGGAGCTTCGCATAACGCCTGTCTCAGTTTTTCAAAAGCTTCTTGTTGTGCTTCAGCCCAGATAAACTTCTCTGTCTTTCTGGTCAGCTTTGTTAAGGGCAAGGCAATACTCGAAAATTTCTCAATAAATCGTCGGTAATAGCCAGCTAGTCCCAAAAAGCTCCGAACCTCAGTCGGATTTTTGGGTGGTGCCCAACTCATCACTGCTTCTATCTTGGCAGGGTCCACTTTAACTCCTTCTCTATTTATCACATGACCAAGAAACTGGATCTCTTGCATCCAAAACTCGCACTTCGAAAATTTTGCATACAATTTTTCTTTACGAAGAAGATTTAAAATCAACTGTAAATGTTGTTTATGCTCCTCCCGGCTCTTGGAATAAATTAAGATATCGTCAATAAACACTATCACGAACTTGTCTAAAAATGGATGACAAGCTCGATTCATCAGATCCATAAAAGCCGCCGGGGCATTTGTCAAACCGAACGACATTACTAAAAACTCGTAATGACCGTACCGGGTGCGAAATGCTGTCTTCGGGACGTCAGATTCTCTTACTCTTAGCTGATGATATCCCGACCTCAAATCAATCTTCGAAAAATACTCTGCTCCCTCCAATTGATCGAACAAATCGTTATTCTCGGTAGGGGATAACGATTCTACACAGTAATTTTGTTTAACTCGCGATAGTCTATGCACATACGCATAGAACCATCCTTCTTTCGAACAAACAGTATCGGCGCACCCCACGGAGATGAGCTCGGACGAATAAAACCGCGATCCAAAAGTTCTTGTAGTTGTTTCTTTAATTCCTCCATCTCGGACGGCGCCAATCGATAGGGTGCTCGAGCTATTGGTTTCGCTCCAGGAACTAAATCGATAACAAACTCCAATTGACGATTTGGCGGTAAGCCCAGAAGATCGTCAGGAAAAACATCAACAAAATCTCTTACTATCTCAACATCCTTCACAGTGGGATGTTCGGTTTCAATTGGGGCAACATGTGCCATAAACAAAAGAGCACCTCTTTCGGTATACCTTCGCGCTCTCGCGAAAGATACAACCGGAATATGTTGAAAACGGCGTTCACCTCGTATTAACGTCTGCGACCCGCTCGGAGTTCTCACGGAAATAATCTTTCCGTGACAATCCATATTTGCCCTATTATTATCTAACCAGTCCATTCCAACTATTACATCAAACGCACGAGTATTCATCGGCTTCAAATCAATAAGGAAAGAAATCCCATTGATTTCAAGCCGACAATTTGTATACTGAGTGTTCACTATAACATCTCTCCCGTCAGCAATATCAACTATCAGACTCTCACTCATTTTAGACAATGGTACATTAATTCGAGACGCGAAAGGTACAAATATAAAAGAAATCGATGCACCAGAGTCAAACACCATACGAGCTCGAAGAGAATTCAGGTTAAAAATACCTGTAATCACATCTGGTCGCTCTCTAGCCTCCTCCACTGTCATCTGGAAAGCTCGAGTTCTAACATTCCCACCGGCTCTATCTCGTCTATCGCCCCGATTATCTCCTCGTCCCGTCCTCGGAGTCTCGCGACGTGGATCAGTTCTCGGCTTTGGGCAATCCGGGCGAATATGACCACTTTCCCCACAATTGAAACACACACGATTTTTCTCCAAACAATCTCGAGCCATATGCCCTGTCTTCCCGCATTGATAACACATAAGAGACGGGGTGCTCGTATCACAATTTCCAGCATGTTTTCGACGACATTTTTCACACCACTTGTTCTCAGTCTTTCTTGGATCACCTCGATATTGATGACTCAGAACTGGCTGCTTTTGGAAACTACCCTCAGGTTTTCCTTACCATTTCCTCTTCTGGCCTCCGCTTCCTTGGTCCCCCTTCCTTTCACTATCTTGCCTCCGCAGTTCTTTTTCTCGAGATTTAGCTGCCTCAACGATCTGCTGATAAGTCATAAAACTGGAACTCTGTAAAAACTCTCGTATCTGGGTCCTCAGTCCCCACAGATACCTATCAATCTTCCTTTCTTCAGTATCCACCTGATGAGCAGCAAATCTGGCTTTTTCGTTGAACTCTGTCGTATACTCCTGTACTGACCGCGTTCCTTGCTGCAATCTCAGAAAATCTTCTTCTAAACTTTTCATCGCAGTATTTGAACAATACTCCTTCATAAACTTCATTTTAAACTCCTCCCACGTCGGTTCTGGTTCCAATCCTTTCTCTATATCAAGGTTTATGTTCTCCCACCAGAATTGAGCATCTTTATGTAAACAATTTGTGGCATACTCAACTTTATCTTTTTCCGCACACTTGCTCGTACGAAAAACTTTCTCGATATGTGTCAGCCAATTTTGTGCAACAACAGGATCATCAGTACCGAAGAAATCATTTGGTTTACATTTGCGAAACGTCTCATAACTGCAACCTTTTGGTTCGCCTGACCCTCCAACTTCAGCATGTAAAGTAACCGGCTCTCTCTGTCCCCTCCCAACCACAGGTGTGATAGGAGGTCGGTCTCGATCATCTCTATTCGTCACCTCCGTCTGAGGTCTCACTAAGGTAGGCAATAAGCTTTTAACTGCCTTTGCTACCTCCGCAGCAATTAACTCTTGTAAAGATGATGTTAACTCAGGCGGTCTCTCGCCTTCAGACTGGCGCCCCAGTCTTTGATCTTGTGATCCCGAATGCTCATCTCGGTGATCACCTCCCTCTTTCTCCTTTCCAGAACTCATAATGAGGCTGAAAAGAAATTTAACTCATTATGATCTCGTTTATCTCATTACTCTTTTCGTATCATATATCTCATCAAAATTCTCGAAATAACACACATACTCATAATGTGTGATTTTAAGGGTGATTGCATAGGGACAAAATGAGACTTCTCTTTAATAGTTTGAGTTTAGAGTTTACTCTTTAAAGTCTAATTCACTCAAACTCTTGCTCTGATACCAACTTGTAACACCCAGTTTCTTATCTCTGAATTACACCAATAATTACTCAAAATAACCACAATGGTTCATGGTGTAATCAAGATTAAGCAACAGCAGTACAAGTAGTTATCAAAAGAACAAGTACATAACAAACGTGTCCCAAAAACTGGGTTACAAAAGACTGTTTTTACAAAACTATACAGAAAAGTATATCATGGTTTACAACTAGTCCAAAAGTCAAGTCCCATGTCCAGTCGGATCATCCCTCAGCAATCTTCTTACCTCTGTCACCTATAACACAACATATAACTATTTACATGAGCTAATCAAGCTCAGTCAGAAAAATTATCAAAGTTTAGAATCAATCTAATAATTATCACAGTTTCTACAACTCAAATTACTACTCTCTATTTCAATGACTATCTCAGTCATTTGGTATACTCAATCAAGCACAGCAATCAGATTAACAAGAATTCCTCAATCTCGTTTAATTCATGATAATTGGTCGTCTCAACCAATTAAGATGTGCAATAAGTCAATTTAGTTATAATCAAACTATTTATATTGAATTATAACTACTCACCTGATGTCTGATCAGTCCGTGGTCCACCCGTGCCTCGTGTATCTCCTTCCCTCCTATGTGTATCTTCTCAAAATGACATCACATATCTTACTTCAACATTCTCAAAACAATATAACCATATCTAACTCATTAGATCAAGAATCAATAGCTAATGAGGTTCACAACTATAAACATCACATGCTATGATTTCAATAATTCCAATATTTGCGGTTTTTAAACAAACCAACCGTTAAAACTCCACAACAATCACATCAAGGACTCCATATTGCTTATAATAACAATCTACTAACAACACATAAGCTAATTTAAAGCATATTTTCGAGTTCAAGAATCTAGGTTTAAGAATCTAGGGTTCAAAACCCTAAAACCACAAATCACTAACCTCAAAACTAACATTTAGACTCTCATAGACTTGCTACACTACTAATTGAACTCTAACTTCATCAATTTTGCAGGTGGTCATCGAGACCACAAAGAAATCACTCCAACCCAAGGTATTTCACGGTTGAAACAAAGCCAAACTCAAGGGAAGTTACCTTTCAAGCTCCAATAGCAAACCCTTAGCTTCAATTCACGAATAAACGGCCTTAATTTCGACTTAGATGGGTAGAAATCGAGTTCTAGGGTTTGGAAGGAGTTTTGGGTCGGAGACATAGCCCGAAGGCCGCACCGGAGTCATAGCCCGAAGGCCGCATCGGAGACATAGCCCGAAGGCCGCACCGGAGTCATAGCCCGAAGGCCGCATCGGAGACATAGCCCGAAGGCCGCACCCATTGGATATAAAATCCAGAAATCATAGCCCGAAGGCCGCACCCATTGGATATAAAATCCAGAATTAGTTATGGCTCACGGGTTAGCCCGCTGTTGCCTTGGCTCACGGTTCCGTTCTTGTCATCGCAATGACTCACGGCTTATCCGTCTTGCCTCTTCAAATGTATCTTTGAACCATCAATTTCGTCCCACAATCAGTTTCAACCTGTAACTTCTCAATCATCATATATCACATATGGTATTAGTGAGATTACTCACCTGGATGCTAGCTGCATTTAATTCCCGGTTGTTTCTTGCCTTTGCGTGCACCACAACCATTTTGTCCCATACCTATTTATCCATTTATATACCAAATGATAATAGGTTAATAATCATCTAAATTGACTCTAATACACAAGAGTCCTATACAATACAATTGGGGACCATTTCCAAGTATTTCCAATCAATAATCATCGTTATATAATTTAATACACTTCCCGAAATACGCGTATTCTACTACAGTATTTTCGGGAGGTCGTATTCGTATTCCGATAATTTTCCATGAAGTTTTACAACATATTAAACCTATGTTTAAAATTTCAGGTCAATCGGATAAGCCTAGCATCAAAATCAAACTTGGAAAATTCACAGAAAACAATTTGGTTTCTGCCCAGGGCTCGCGTCGCGACAGACCCTATGGTCGGGTCGCGAAGACCCTGCTCTTCGAGTCGCGAGGGCCATGCTGGTCGAGGCGTGAAGGTCATGCCCTTCGAGTCGCGAGGACCATGCTGGTCGCGTCGCGAGAGCTGATCAGCAGACCAGGAACTCCGATTTTCAAGCTACAAAATCCCATTTTCTTATTTTTAAGTCCTTAATACTCGACTTAATGATTAGGGATTGTTCTAGGACTAAAACCTTATATCAAAACAAGGTTTTCAACCATTCAAAACAACTAAATCAATCAATATGAAGAATTAGGGTTCTTAGTCCCAAAACCCCAAAACTTCAAATTCATCATAAATAACAACCTACTTCCATTTTCTTGAATTAAGCCCTTATTAGCATGAATTAATGGAAGCATTACGTCAATTTAAACACATAATCATAACTGAAATGTACAAATTTCAGTTTCTATAAAACCAAACCAAGAACACTTCAAGAACTTGGTTAATATCAAGTTTACTAACCTTGATTAACAAAGGAATCACCAATTCCAAGCCATGACTCCAATTCCATGCTTCAATCCTTCAAGATTTCCAGGTTTTTGCTCTCAAAACCCATCCCCGTTGCTGCACAAATGGCCAATCAAAGAGAGAGTCAACTCTCTCCTATTTATACCTCAAATTTTTACATTTTTAGTCCTAAAGTTCATTTTCTTGAACTTTGACCACAAAATCAAGTTTTATTACAATAAAACTTTCATTTCTTAAATTTTTGCCACAACCAACAATATTTTTCATATTTGGTCCTTCACATGGTCAAATGACCAAAATACCCTTTTTCGGTAAAACGACCCAAATTCAGTTTTTATAACATTTTAAGTCCAAAACTCAAAATATTATTTCAAACCAAATACTTTTCTGTCCAAAAGACCAATTTACCCTTCCAAGGTAAAATGACGATTTTACCCTTTTTATTATATTTATAAAAAGAGTGTCTTGGCGTTACATAGACTGTTTCCGTTCACCCTTAAGGACAAAGCCAAGTATTGGTTCACATCGTTGCCATTAAACAGTATTACTACATGGGATCAGCTCAAGGCAAAGTTCCTGCAGGAATTTTACCCAGCGAGCAAGACAACTGAAGTCAGGAGGGTCATCCAGGATTTCCAGCAAAAACCTGGAGAAGCTTTTCATGAAGCCTTCGACAGATTGAAGGAGTTGCTGCGATCTTGTCCGCATCACGAGATTCCCAGATGGCAGTTGGTCAAGTTATTTTTTGAGAGAGTTAGCGAAACACACCAGGCCATGATAAATGCCTCCTCCAGTGGGACATTTATGTGGCAGGATCCAGAAGAAGCCTGGCAGTTTTTGGAGCAGTTGAGTAATGGCTCCAAAGCAAACTTCTCCACCAGAAAGACTACAAGTACGGCGGCAGCAGTAGGAGTTGATGCTGATTGGAAAAAGGAAGTGAAAAAGGAAATCAGTGAATTGAACAGAAAGTTTGATAGGCTTTTGGCAACATTACAAAATGGACCGCCAAATTCGTCGCAAGAAGGTCAAGGAGGACCTAAGATGCAGGAAGCTAATCAAGTTTATGGCCAGGGTCAAGGTCAACACAATAATGGATGATCCTACAGGCCATACAACCAAGGACAGCAACAAAATTTCAGGCAGAACAATTATCAGAATCAATCAAATAGTCAGCCTAGAAACCAGCAGCCTGCAAACAACGGAAACAACAACAACAGGGGGCCCACCAACGCTACCAACAATGCCCCAGGGACCCAAGAAGAGATGATATCAAAAATGTATGACATGGTTACTGCGACTCAACAACAATCTCAGGCGAATGCAAAAGCTATCACAAATATGGAAAGACAAATAGGTCAAATGGCTGCAGATCAGCAAAAGAGAGATAATGGCAAGCTGCCAAGTGCTACTGAAGTCAACCCTACGCATAATCAACGTCCAGGGAAGGAACAAGTCAATACTGTTGAATCAGGATGGCGAAAGGTCACTCTGGAGGACTTGTTCGAAGTGGGGAGTGACGAGAGACCAGGGGAAGAAGGAAAGGCTCTAGAAAACGAGGAAGGTGAAGAAGGAGAAGTTTCGGTTGAGAATGGCACTCAAACAGAAATAGATAAAAAGGTTCAAAAGGAAGAACAACCAACAATAGCAGGGATCAAACAAAAGAAGAAGAATAGGAAAGAAAAGAAGAAGCAGGAAGCATCCAGATCAACGGGACCCTTAATGAATCAGCCCTTATGGGATGAGCTTAAGGATGCTCCCGAGGACACTAGGATTCTGCAAGAGATGTGTGAACAAAACGGGAAACGCAAAGCACCTACGCCAAAAACGGTGAGATTGACTGTGAGAGCTAGCGAAGCATTATTGGGAACATTGCCTAAAAAGGAAAAGGACCCCGGATCACCTTTGATCACTACAACTGTAGGAGATGTGGTTATTCGAAATACTCTTTTAGATTTGGGAGCAAGTGTTAACATCTTGCCAGGATACTTATATGACAAGTACAAGAACGAAGAAATTGAGCCAGCGGAAGTCGTACTGCAGCTGGCTGACCAATCAACTAAGGTATCTAGGGGGAAGTTGACAAATGTCATAGTTAAAGTTGGGGACTTTTTCTATCCTGTAGATTTTCTGGTCATGGAGTATGAGAGTCCAGACGATGCGCCGGCGCTCATCTTGGGGCGTCCATTTTTAGCTACCGCTGGGTCAGTGATCGATTGCAAGACTGGAGATATGGATATTTTCTTCGGGACCAGGAAAATAAGA
Source organism: Cichorium intybus (assembly GCA_023525715.1). NCBI lineage: Eukaryota > Viridiplantae > Streptophyta > Magnoliopsida > Asterales > Asteraceae > Cichorium > Cichorium intybus. The sequence goes on along the minus strand of CM042016.1, from coordinate 109,728,092 downwards.
TTGAATATGTTTGGGAACCCGATATCATTACCTTCAAAGGAAAATGGCAAACCAGCAAACAGGAAAACACTAATGGAGCCAGGCATCAGAAGCAAAGAAAAGATATGGACACGTACAGGAGAGGGAGGAACAGAGGAAATCTTAAAGGAAACTAAAGATAACCCGTTATCCGCCATCGACAAGGAACAATTGCTGGAAATGATAGAGATAATGGAAGCAAGGCATCAGCAATATGAAAGAGAATCCAGAAAACGAGAGGCGAATGTTTTCGAGCTCTTGAAATCTCAACAACAATGGATCAACGGTGTGAGTGATCGGATGACCCAACTCACATCCCTTATGACAATGATGGCTAATAATTTCATGCCAGAATATCAGCAAATGTCATCAAGAGGCCAAGAAGAAGAAGAAGGGTCAGCTTAGGAGCAGCACGTCTGGCTGAAGACGTTAAACTTAGCGCTTGTTGGGAGGCAACCCATCGTGTCATAAGTTAGGATATATTTCTTAAAAATAAAATACAAAAATACATCAATCTTTTGCAGGTACTAGTGGTTTGAAATAAGTGTGGGGTCATTTGAGAAGTTTTGAAATTTTTGAAGTCCGCGCCGCGGATTTTTGAATTGCACGACGCGGGTTCGAAACTCAACCCGATGCGCAGGGGTTGATTTGGCGACACGCGCGTCGCGGAAACGAGAAATGCGCGCCGCGGGAAACGATCAGACGGTTTTTGCCCTTATTCGGTGAGCCGCGGCTCACAACTCAAATCACACGACTCGGAGCTCTGGTGATCAAAAATTTCTTGCATTTTTTTCTTGCTTATTGTGTTTCTACTACCAAGGTATGCTCTTTTAACTATCTATCAGCTGTTTAAACTAGTTATTAGGTAGTTAATTTTAGGGTTTTATTCCAAAAAGTTCAAAACTTAGAATCACTAATGCTAGCCCATCGGGTGTTTGTTTTGCCAAATGGACACCCTAGATGAGCTAGTCGGAACTTAGGCTACCTTGTGGTATGATTAAAATGAGATATAGCAGGTTAAAATAGGGATTTGATCCCGGGTTTTCAAACAGGTGTACGCCGCGCCGCGCCATGGCTCTTGGGCCGCGCCGCGGTGCGGTGGGGAAGAAAAGGGACTGATTTTGCAAAATATTTTTTGTTTTGTGGCTATGTTTTCTTTTGCAGATGATGTTCAGAATGGAGCACGCTTTCCTCCAGTTCCCCGCGGAGCTGGCCAGTTCTGTCGAGTATACCTCGCGGAGGGATGCTTTGAGGAGTCGCCGGGTGTTAGAGGCGACGGTCATTGATCGAGATATTCTTCGAGACGCAGGGCTCTGGGGTGCGATCGAGCCGTTCTTACATCGCACCTGGACCCACGAGGAGGCGTCATTCACGTGCAGAGGTTGGGACCAGATCATGGCCACTGACGAGGATGTGGTCTACACAGAGCTTCTCCTAGAGTTCCTGTCTACGGTCCATTTCGCTCCTAGGGCGGGAGACCCGCGTTCCAGGCTCGTACGTTTTCGTTTGGGAGGTGAGCACCGGGAGTGCAGCCTCCGAGACTTTGGGAGGCGCGCCGGCATCTACACTCCAGAGGACCTCCAGCACCGATATTTCACCCGGTTCTTCGGGTCCTGCATTCAGGGGGAGCCGGACAGGGCTCCCAACATGGAGGTCTGGGCATCGCTGTCCAACGTCAGATACGAGGCGGGAGCTTCCAGGGAGAGTCATCTACGCGATCCACTCCACCGTCTCATGCACCGGATCGTCTCCACCTCCATCATGCAGCGGGAGGGGGGCGAGAAGGTGTCGGGGGACGACATGACATTTTTGTGGGTCCTCCTCGACCCATCCAGGTTCCTCCACCTCCCTTTCGCCCTAGCGACCGCTCTCTCCACTCATTCTACCGGCGCCTCCACCAGCAGTCCACTAGCCAGGGGGTATTTTATTACTCGCCTGGCCCATTCTTATGGCATCCTTACTGCCCCCGTGGCAGCTTCTTTGACTGCTCTGCCTCCATCGCGCACTCCAGCACGCACGTTGGAGAGGATGCAGTTCATTGAGCTGCAGCGTCCGGGGCAGTACATCCGGGCCCCGATCGAGCCTCCTGAGGCACCCCAGCCTGCATACGCCCAGCCAGGCAGGAGACGCCGGAGACCAGAGCCAGCAGCACCAGAGCCGACACAGTCACAGACGGAGCAGGTCGATCCATCAGCCCTCCGCCGATTGGAGGCCAAAGTCATGCGGATCGAGGACCAGCTCTCGAGGACCCAGGACCAGCTCGAGTGGATCGGGGAGGTACTTATACAGATTGCATCAGCCCTGGGCAGACACCCCCGACCATTCCCAGCCAGGTCCCACGATCACGAGGCTGGACCCTCCAGACCGCCTGGTAGTGATTGATGTACTTTTCTTTTCTTTTTCTTTCTTTCTTTTTATTTTTTTGGGATATATGTATAAACTTATGACACATCCATCTGTATATTATTATTTCTGTCATGTGTGTTTTAATTTAATTGTTAAGTTGTGCATGATATACCAAATTGAGAGGGAGTTGTTTCAGACAAGTGTGGGGTCACCGTGCCCCCTCCACTTGCCTTGACCACCGGCGTGTCCTACTGTAGCGCTACAACTCCAGCATATGAATCAGGGATCTTTTTGTACGCCTTATACCTGTGATATTGAGCACCAAGCAGTCTACCGTCCAAAAAGGGGTAACTCTTTCTCCCTTGTTTTGAATTAATTTTTGTACAACAGGGACGTTGTACGGTTTTAAGTGTGGGGTGTGGACGGTCGAAAGAGATATTTTTGAAATTTTTTGCAGAAATGATCAATTTTTCAATTTTTAGCAATATTTTTCAAAATTTTTAATGAATTGCAATTTTGAAATGAATGGTTTGTGATTGTGATAGCATTAGTATTTTTCAAGAAATACTATTTATTTGTGATCATACTATTAGTTAGTCAAATAAGTTGAGTTTTACGAGGTTAGAAGATTGAGCCGTTTTAGGATTGGAATTTAGGAAGGAATTATCAATCAGTGACCTTTGTTGTTCGAGCCAGTAGGTCTAAAATGGGTGGGCCTTATGCACCTTACCACCTAAGATCGTCTGGTCTGGGATGGTATTTTTGAAAGCTCGCTACACGGACAACATCGAAAGTCATGGACAATTCCTTAATGGCCTTTAGAATCTGAACGAGTAAGTACACTTCACTGTAGACAGAAAGTTTGTAATCAAGGGTTCTTTAGAAAGCCATGAATTCCAAAGAACAACTCAATTATGTTTTCACGAACTATTCCATTCTAACTCGAAGAGCAATAAACTTTGAAACTAAACACAGTCAAAAATTGTTCGAGTCTCTATTACAATTTGTTAAAAACTCTCTTGCTTGGGGACAAGCAAGGCACAAGTGTGGGGTGTTTGACAACGCCTAGTGATATCAAGTATTTTAGGCGTTGTTGAGCCCTGTTCTTGGTAAAATTATATAAAATATGCATGGGTATTCTCACTTTTCGTGCCAGGACTTGTCTGGAGAAAAAGAACAGAAACAGGGACTAAAAGTGTACAAAAGGAAAAAGTATGGAAAGAATGAAAAATCAAGAGAAGACGTACGCGCGCCGCGGAATTATCTTCTGCGAGACACGGACGTAAGGCGGTGGAACACATTTGAATGACGAAAAAACGGGGAACGGATAAGTACGCGCGCCGCGGTTTTCACTTATGCGCGGCGCGGTCACGGGAAATTTGCAACTATAAATAGAGGCATTTCCAGCCGAAAACCCTAGCAAAGACCGGGGGTAAACATCGACCTAGAAACTCTTTGACTCGAGGATTCCATTTCAGAAGCCATCATTTGGTATTTTCATGTTTTAGATTTTATTTCATTTTAGTTAAACATTTGTAAGCTTTGAGTTGAATCTTTGGGTGTGACAACCATTGATCTTCAGCTTAGGGTTCTGTTTTTAGTAGTGTTTGGCTACTGATTTAATGTTTGGATATTGGTTTTGATGAATGAAATCATTCGGTTAATGTTAACATTGGTTTTTCGGTATTTTGGATGTTAGATTGTGTTTTGTTTGTTTGTTTGTGTTTGGATTTTGTTTGTGACTTAGTTGGGACTGTTTTCCTTTGCTGAAAACAGTAGCTAACTTGGTTAGGTTGAGCATTAAATTTTGGCTATTAACTGTCTCATAGAACTGTAGTTATTAGCTAGTTTATGCTATGCTTGGTTTTGCTAGTTTGGATGCCTTCAATTGCTTCTGATTCAGAGATGTACTTCTGAGTTCAGAAAGTAACTAGGTCATTTGGACATAGCTAAGCTTGGCTTGGGTGTTTGAATATTGTTTTAAGATAGAAAGATAGAAATTAGTTCCTCCGACTATAGCCGTGACACTATTAGTTGGTAATCTCTCATCTAGGCTAACCACGTAGCTCCTGTGGATCGACCCTGACTCCACTATGCTAGTGAATGTTAGGTTATCTCTTATTTTTGACCGCATGACGACCTCTGCGTGCACGTCAAATTTTGGCGCCGTTGCCGGGGAGCTGTGAGCTTAGAATAGGTGAGTAGTAGGAACTTGCTTTGTGTGCTTTTTAAAATTTCATTTTTGAGTAATTTTCATTTTGGATTTTGATTCTTGTAGGCGTGTTGCACTAGTGCATGCGTACCCGTAGGGGAGAGCAATCATCCCCATTGCAGTTTGATTCTGAGATTGAACGTACTGCGCGCAAACTCCGTGCCCGTAGGCGTTTGAACATCATGAATTATATTCAAGTTAGCAGTAGTCCGGTCAGTGTTGCCCAGGATCCATCAGGTGAGGCAACTGGGAGGTTTTCTATCCCTCCACTTTCGGAATTTCAGTTTGGAAGTACGAGTGCTTCTGGTGGTGCAGTTTCAGCCCCTGCACCCGTACCATCATGCACTCCGCCTTCCATCCCATCATTTACACCCACTTCACAACCTCAATCCACCAATCCTTTTACATCTGCTATGACTTGGGGAGAGCCGACCCGAGATGGCACCCCAACTCCTAGACAGCATACACCAACATCACAACCACAACCAGCCCTCTTTAAACCTCAACCTACATACCAACCAACACAACCTATACACTTTCAACCACCGCCTCAACCGCAATATCATTACCCAGAGACGGAGGAAGTGTACGACGAGGAAGATGAAGGATGGATGCCACCGACATCCCAACCACAATGGAACCGAGGTCGGGGACCTCCCAGGCGAGCACCACCATACCAACCACCAGGTCAGCGGGACTACAATGATCATCTTTACGGTAACCCCGCCCAACCTTTACATTTTGCACAACCGAGACGGCAATCGGTTGCATCACATTTCCAACCGCGGGAATATGATGATTCGTCGCCGATCTATATTCCTGATAACATAGATTCGCAAGTAGAGATTAGACCTCAGTTATTAGGAATATTACCAGAATTCAGAGGATATAAGCAAGATGATCCCTATAACCATTTATATGAGTTCTTAGCGATCGCCTTCAAACGTCTATCTTATTCCTGATTGTGTACGACTGTGCGTCTGTGAGGTGACTCGACGACATTAGCAATAGTTCTCTTAGGCACGTGTGAGATGGAGAGTTAGATCAAAAGATTAGGCACCACGGTGCATGACCACATGAGTCAAAGGAAATGGTTTAGTGCGTGTGACGTTTTAGGAGGATGATTGACGAACTTGGAACAAGGGCGAATAGGTGTGGAAGGTAGTACCAGGCCAGTATTACCGAAAGCACAGGATTCACGCTTGAGTCAAGAGTAGTCAATCAAAGTCCTAAAAAGTCAAGTAGTTGGATAGATAGGAGTGACCCGAGTATTGATATTAGAAACTGTTGCACATTTCAGAATGGCAGTCACTCGAAGTAACGGTGGACCAGATGCGGGTGCCTCAAGTGGGGGAGGACCGACTGATGAGATTATCTCTCGGCATGGTATACCGGTCTCGGTGATATCCGACCGGGATGTCCGGTTTACGTCTAGGTTTTGGAAGAAGTTTCATGAGGAATTAGGCACTCGCCTTCATTTCAGCATAGCATATCATCCTCAGACGGATGGGCAGAGTGAAAGGACGATTCAAACGCTGGAGGATATGCTTAGGGCATGTGTCATCGATTTTGGCGGGAGTTGGGATTCCCATCTCCCTTTAGCTGAGTTTTCTTACAATAACAGTTATCACGCGAGCATTGGCAGAGCTCCCTTTGAAATGTTGTATGGAAGAAAATGTCGGACACCTATTTGCTGGGGCGAGGTTGGCCAGCAGGTATTGGGTAGTACAGAGGTGGTGTTCAAGACAACTGAGTTAATTCAGAAGGTTCGGGAGAGATTGTTAACCGCTCAGAGCCGACAGAAAAGTTATGCGGATAGGCGACGGTCCGATCTCGAGTTTCAAGTTGGGGATTATGTTATTCTTAAGGTGTCACCTTGGAAGGGAGTTATTCGTTTTAGGAAGCGAGGAAAGCTTGGCCCTAGGTACATTGGACCATATCGAATTGTCGCCCGTGTAGGTGAAGTAGCTTATCGGTTGGAGCTGCCCGAACAGCTTAGTCAGATTCACGACACGTTTCACGTTTCGCAGCTCAGAAAGTGCGTGACTGAGGAATCCACAATAGTACCTTTGGAGGATATTCAATTAGATGAACGCCTAAACTATGTGGAGCGACCAATTGCCATCATTGAAAGGAAGATAAAGGCTTTACGAAATAAAACAATAGGATTAGTTAAGGTTCAGTGGCAGCATCGAAAAGGGTCCGAATGGACTTGGGAACCGGAGGAGGAAATGCGGAGGCATTATCCAGAATTATTTACCGGCACGGATTTCGAGGACGAAATCCAGTTAAGTGGGGGAGAATTGTAAGACCCGTTCCGCCGAGTCGCGGCCCGAAGGAGTCCGCGGCGCGGCTTTTGGAAGAATCTAGAATCGCGTAGGATTTGTACGCGCGGCGCGGTTCTAAAGAACCCGCGACGCGGTGCGCCTCTAAAGTGAAAAACCCTAATTCGGATTTAAACGCCTATATAAAGGGACCCAGCCCTAGGGTTCGTGTTTTTTGGGAGTTTTCTGGAGCAGAGGCGTCCGGTTTCAGCAGAGACTCTTTGGTTCCAAAGCTTTGGAGGTTTGAAGGAAGGAGATCCAACGCGGGAGAAGGTTTAGGACGGATCGTGGGCATCACTCCGTCCTTCAGAAGTAAGGTAAGAAGATTTACTCTTCTGACTTTCCTTTTTATCCCGTCATATGGTGTTACCAGTTGGTTTGTAGCTTTAGACGATGTGTAGCATTTAGGGTTTGAACCAAGGACATGCATGGACTTGCATGTCCATAAGGAAGTGACCATAGGGTAGTTTCTGATCCCAGGAAGGGTGTAGAAAGGAACCCTAGCCGATTGATGTACTGTTAATCGATGAAAAACATTTTGGAATGTTACGAGCCGCGACACGGACTGGCTATGTCAGCGGCGCGGACTCGGCTGAAACCCCGTAATTGTGCAATGGTAGCCGCGGCGCGTAGGGCGAGGAGCCACGCCGCGGCGAGCGTCTGTTTGACCAGAAATTTAGTTTTGATCACGGTTTGATGGCAAATAGTGAGTCTAACCTTTAGACAGGTCTGTAAGAGCCTAGTCAGTAATTGATATGTTGTATGTGTGTGGGATTTAGGTGTGTGGACGATCTAAGTGGGGATATTAGAGAATATCTGTGCGGTTTCGAATCAGGTGAGTATCCTCACCTTACTATATGATGTTGCATGTTAGGCATCTTGTGTGTTGTTTACAGTTATATGATTTGCTCTATATCTGTGGTTATTTGTTGTTGGGCTCAGTACTAATGCGTGTCCCCTCGTAGCTGTTGTATGGCGAGTTAGACTATTGCCTTGTCCCATAGCTTTTGTATGATGGGCTGGGCCATAACCGGGAACCCATAGCTGTTGTATGATGGGTAGAACCTTCCCGTGTCCATAGCTGTTGTATGATGGACGCCCGTAGCTGTTGTATGGCGGGTAGGGTCGGGTCGTTCTCGAGGACGGGTTGTTTAATGTGTGGGCATGTATGGTAACTTGTGGACTCACTAAGCTTTAAGCTTACCCGTTGATTTTATAACATTTCAGGTAATTCAAAGGACAAAGGGAAGGGCAAGGTTTGATGGCAGCGCATCGCATTCAAGATATTGATATCAATGAACGATAATAGTATTTTTAAATGTTTCCGCTGTTAATTTAAGTATCATGTTGAACAGTTTTATGTTTTGGAATAAATGTTTTATTGGAATCTTGGTAATAAATTATTTTTTTTAAAATTTTGAAATTGGGGTGTTACAGTCTAATGCAGTGGGGCCACCGCGGCATGGTTGTGACTGTCTTCTACCACCTCTTTTGTTGCTGGTGGAGGCCGTATTTGAGAGTTGGCAGGGTCTCCAACTTGAAGGGCATTGGGTGATGAAGCATGGTCCATGTGAAGAGGTTGAACGGGGCGGTTTCGGTTTAGCGTGCACTCTTCCAAGGTTAAGATGGATCGACATTTTAGGAGAGAGGCCAGTGGTTCTTAGTGGCGCAACACTGTGGCGATGTTGTCATACTGTGGTGACAAACCATTGATAAGGTATGTGACCAAGGTGTGCTCAAGAAAGGGAGAACCTATGTTCGTGAGTAAGTCCGAAATTACCTTCATTCGTTTACAATATTCAGAGATTGTGAGATTGCCATGGGTGAAAGTTCGGAGTTCCTGATCAAGTTCAATGGCGCGAGTTTGTTGGTTGTCACGGAATAGGGTTTCTAGATTGGTCAAGACCGTGTGAGCGGTTGCATTTGGCTTGAGAATCATGTTGAGGAGGCTCTGTGTGATTGTGCCATAAATCCACATATTGACAAGATCATCAAGGTGTGTCCATGCTTCATCTTGTCATCAGCAGGTTTAGAAGTCCCGGTGAGATGACCCTTGACACCAAAATTACTACAATGGGTTTGAAATAATTCCTTCCAGGCGTCGTAGTTAAGTTGATTGAGATACATGATTAATGGGACAGACTTTGATGTTGGTAACACCAAAGGGTTTGTGGCTCTTGGATGAATCATACATGATGTGTAACCTGAGAGGAGATGGGAGAGAGTAGAAGAAGCAAGAAGAAAAACGATGGAGAAGAAGAGATTGGCCGGCGGCAAGAAGATGCATGTGGCGTAGGATTTAACGAGAGAGGGAGGGAAAGATTTAGTAGAAGTCTTCTGATACCATGAAAGCGTGATATTTTCCCTTGAATGGCCTTTTGCCTTGAATACATTAATCATTCTTCTAATAAAACAAACCTAACATGCCACTTGGCACCTTTCTAATGTGCCAAATTGACATGTGTCATCATATACAAAAACTCAGAAATTTTTTCCTGCCTAAAGATTTATTCAATCCGTTTTCTACGATGGCGTAATTTTAGCTTATCAGTTCCTATCCATAATTGAATTAATTACAATCAATTCCTATCTTAGAATCGAAATTAAATAAAAAAATCCCTACAATTATGCATCTATTCCATAAATAAAGCAATAAATCTTAGTATCTCAATAGTAGACCTCATAAAATATTGAATTCTTGATTACGATTTCAATAATAAATCTCGGTATTTCAGTTTCTATATTTCATTCTATATTTCAGATTGTGACACCCCTCGCTAGGGTATTATTATAAAAACATTATTTATCATATTTTGAACATTAGTTAAAGGTTTAATCATCATTTGCGGAAAAATAGGTCCCAAAACATCATTAGAAATTCTTAACAAAATGTATAGCGAGGAATGTCATAATCCAAGTAACATAACATGGTTCAAATGGCCACACACACCGTGGTCTTCTAAAAGTCCTCGCCTCGCCTCAAGCTCCTATCCTTAACCTGAGTACACATCAAAACAGTTAGGCTGTAACACCCCTTTTCTTTAACCATATTTTAAACTTACAGTGTACAAACTGGTCCCAACTGAAATCCTCGCACCTTTCACCTAAGTACATAGCATTTCAAAAATAGTATACGTGAGATATAAAGCCTCGTGAGTAATATGGGTTTAGACCCAAAACTTTTCTGTTCAAAACTTGAAATAATACAAGTAAACTGCTCAAAACTGATTTATATCATAAATCTCAAAATGTCTTTTCTTCTTTACTTTTAAACTTTAAAAGAAAAATACTTTCTTTCTTAAAACTGCTTTCTTTCTCATTTTCTTGTGACCAACTGAAACTTATGAATTAAGTTATTTAATTCATTCTACTAGCTCCCCTCGCGGGACAGAACAGATCCGTCCGCTCGGTTATGCTCATTCTGTCTCCCCTTTGTGACTTGGAACAGATTCAAGCACAAGGGTATACTAAGCTAGACAACTACTTCGCGACGGGAGGTACCATCCCAGTAGTGTCTTCTGATCCCCCGATTATGTGGGTGATCCTAGTCCGGACAACTGGCTCTTACTTCTTTCTTTCTTTAATACTTATCTCATTACATCTCAAATTGGTCAAAATGGGACACAATTTGTAATAAACTCAAACTCATAAACTTTATAACTCTTATCAAAAATATTATTAAAATTAACTTCAACATCTTTAGTTGACATACGGAACTACTTTCAAAATACTTTGTAAACTACATTGCTTTAAAATCTGCTTTAAAATACTTAGCCCTTGTATAGAGCTACTGTAAAAACTATTTTCCAAACTTTAGTATTTAAAAGTATTTGGAAATCTTATTTTATGAAAATATCATTTTGCTATGTACTATAGAAAATCCTCATAAAACTCACCTTGACGTTGTTACAAGTCTCTAAGCTTCTCGTATTCCTTTTCCTTTCCCGTGCTCAATAACGTTCGAAGCACCACCTATATAAATATCATGTATAAATACTCAATATAATTACTCTATAGTTCTAAAGTCTCATACGACACAACTCTAGGTTATAACAAATGTATAACCATTAATAAACTCGTTTTATAACTTTTCTCCGAAATACGCGTATTTTGCTACAGTACCCCCCGAGGGGTCGTATTTCAGTTCCGACACTTTTGCATGAAGTCTTAGGCCATATTAGACTTGTGTTCCAAATTTGGAGTTAATCGGACAAGTCTAGCTCAAATTCCAAAAATCAAGTTTTGATATTCACTTGATTGGCCACTGCCGCTACAGTGGTTTTTCCGCAAGGTCGGATTACGAATTTGAAAATTTCCTATATGTTTTCATACCATTTTAAGGCTATGGTAAAAATTTCAGACCAAACGGACATGCCTAGCTATGGTTTCTAACTTGAAAAATTGGACAGAAGTGAACATCTTTTCCAGACGCGAGATAGGGACGCGATCCCCCCTTAGATAGGGACGCGATCTATAGTAAGTTGCCATTTTTGGCGTTTTTTCCAAACTGCAGCCCCATTTTTCACCCCATTAAGCCCTTAATACTTAACTTAATTGGTTTAGGATCATTTCTAGACCCTAAATACCAATTTATATCTAACTTTGATTCACAAAAACATCAATTCTTCTTGAAAATCTTATTAGTTCTTCCGAAAATACAATTTTTCACCAAAAATCGTTTTGTTGGATTTTTAATCTTGAAACTGATTTCTTGCATTACTTATATCATGTTTGACTTAACAAGACTATAAGAAACATATAAAAATCAGTTTCATCTCTTTTACCCATTTCTAGGGTTTTTGAGATTAAAAACCCATTTTCACAATTGTTGCATCAAAGCTTCCTTTTTATCAATTTGACAACCATTACATGTTCAATTCATCATTTCTAACATGTTAGGTTCATCTAGACCATCTGAACTTTCAAACCCGTGACTTAGGGTTCTTGAGTAAAAATCACCATTTCTTGATTTTTACACATTCTATGGATAGAACATGCTAAATGGATGATTTTGAACAAGATGGTTCCATTAAGATCATAACTTCTGGAAAATCAGAAGTTGAGAATCAACTCCCGTTCAAGAATTTGAGTTCAAAGGCTAGGATAGTACCTCTTGGAGCTTGGAATCACCAATTCCAAAGCTTTTCTTGATTTCCTTGGCAAAGATTCTTGAACTTCTTCTTCTTCCCGTGCTCTCCCTCTCGTTCTCTCTAGCTCTCTCTGAAATGTTCTACTAACTTCTGGAGAATGAGAGTGATAATTCTCTTTTATTTATATTTTTAGTTTTATAAAATATTTTCACTTTAACCCCTAATCTTCTACTTTCTTTACTAAAATAGTCCTAAGACTGAAAATCTTGCAACAATATTCCATTAGCTTCCAACTTGACATTTTCTTAACATTTTTGGTCATTTTCTTTTTGGCCAAATTTCACTATTCACGCGATAAAACTTCAAATTTCACATAAACTCTTATTTATTATATTATAATTTCACAAATACATATTATTTTACATAATAGTCTTATAACGTGTAAGAAGACTATTTTACCCTTTTACAATTTTGCGGGTTCTTACAGTCACCCCTCCTTAAGCGGATTCCGTCCTCGGAATCTTTTCGTAATCTGTGAAATTCGGATATCTTCTCTTCATTTCTTCTAACGTCTCCCAGGTTAGGTTTGACCCTAATGGGTGCTTCCACTTGACTAGTACCAAGTCAATCTCCTTGTTTCTTAGCTTCTTAGTCTGCATTTCTAGGATCGCTTCGGGTTCCTCAATTAGTTTGCTGGGAGTCTCCACCCTCAGGTAGTATACGGTATTACTAACTCTTCTTTACCAAAATACTTTTTCAAGTAGCATACATGAAAGGTATCATGTATTCCACTGAGTTCGGGTGGTAACTCTATCTTGAACGCTTGTAACCCAACTCTTTTCTCAATTCTAAAAGGTCCAATGTATCTTGGACTTAGCTTTCCTCTCTTGCCAAATTTGACCACTCCTTTCCATGGCGACACTTTTATCATCACCAAATCTCCTTCTTGCAAGTCATACGGTCTCTTCTTTAGATTCGAGTAACTCTTTTGCCGATCTTGTGCTGCTTTCATGTTGGCTTGAATTACTCCAATCTTCTCATTAGTCACTCTAACAATCTCTGGCCCTGTAAGCTTAGTCTCACCTGTCTCCAACCAGCATAAAGGTGTTCTACACTTTCTACCATACAATGCCTCAAAGGGTGGCATTTTAATGCTAGAATGGTAGCTGTTATTGTAGGCAAATTCCACTAATGGTAGGTGTTCATCCCAACTACCTCCAAAATCCATCACGCATGACCGTAACATGTCTTCTAATGTCTGGATCGTTCGTTCACTCTGACCATCAGTTTGTGGATGATACGCTGTACTTAGCTGGATTCTCGTCCCCATTTTATCTTGTAAGGCACTCCAGAAGTTAGAGGTGAATCTGGGGTCTCTGTCTGACACGATAGACAACGGTGCACCATATCTTCTTAACACTTCATTTGTATATAACTGGGCTAACTGCTCCAATGGAGTAGTTTCTTTTATGGCTAGAAATAGTGCACTCTTGGTCAACCGGTCCACTATGACCCATATACTATCATGACCTCTTCTCGTTCTCGGTAACCCGACAACCAAATCCATGGTTACATCTTCCCACTTTCCGGCTGGAATATGTAATGACTGAGCATCTCCATGCGGGACCTGATGTTCCGCCTTGACTTGTGCACAAATAACACACCTGGAGATGTACTTAGCTATCCTCTTCTTCATTCCAGGCCACCAGTACTGTCTTTTCAAATCTTGATAAGTCTTGGTACTCCCTGGATGTATGGAATACTTTGACTTATGCGATTCTTCTAGAATCAGCTTTCTCAATCCTCCTGCTTTCGGTACCCAAATACGGTTTCTATAGGTCTTTAATCCTTGACTGTTGGTCTCAAACTGAATGTCTTTTCCTAGCTTTTCATCTTTTAAGTCTCCACTTTCTTCAACTTTCTGCTGAGCTGCTTTAATCTGTTCTATAATACTAGACACTAGCTCTATACGCATCGATCTTGCCTTGATTCTTTTCTCAAGAGCTTTTCTACTTAATGCATCTGCTACTACATTTGCTTTACCCGGATGGTATACAATGTCGCAATCATAGTCACTGATCAGCTCTAACCATCTGCTCTGTCTCATGTTCAACTCTTTTTGAGTGAACACATACTGTAAACTCTTGTGATCGGTGAATAGCTTGCACTTTGTACCATACAAGTAATGTCTCCAAATCTTCAAGGCAAATACGATCGCTGCAAGTTCTAGATCATGGGTTGTGTACTTTTTCTCTGGATCTTTCAAATGTCTGGAAGCGTATGCTATAACCTTCCCTCTTTGCATCAATACACAGCCAAGCCCTCGATGCGAGGCATCACTGTACACTTCAAAGTCTTCTGTCCCATCTGGTAATGTAAGGACAGGCGCGTTACACAACTTCTCTTTCAATGTAGCAAAAGCTCTTTCTTGTTCTTCTTGCCATCTGAATTTCTCTTCTTTCAGGGTTAGTCGTGTAAGTGGCATAGCTATACGGGAGAAATCTTGAATAAATCTCCGGTAATACCCGGCAAGACCGAGAAAACTTCTAACTTCTGTTGGCGTCTTGGGAGGCTCCCATTTCATTACTGCTTCAACTTTTGCTGGGTCAACTTTTATACCTTGGATAGATACAACATGTCCAAGGAACTGCACTTCTCACATCCAAAATTCACATTTAGAAAACTTTGCATATAGCTGTTCTCGCTTCAAGGTCTCGAGCACTGCTCGCAAGTGACTCGCATGTTCTTCTTTGTTCTTTGAGTATATCAGTATATCATTTATGAACACTATAACAAATCGGTCTAGAAACGGTTTACAGACCCGATTCATTAAGTCCATAAAAATCGCTGGTGCATTCGTAAGACCGAATGGCATTACTAGGAACTCGTAATGTCCGTATCGTGTACGGAACGCTGTCTTCTCTACATCACTTTCTTTTACCCTAACTTGGTGATACCCAGATCTCAAATCAATTTTTGAGAAGTAATCTGCTCCTTGCAACTGGTCGAACAATTCGTCTATTCTGGGCAACGGGTAACGGTTCTTGATAGTAATCTTGTTCAATTCTCTGTAATCAATGCACATTCGCATTGACCCATCTTTCTTCTTTACAAACAGAACTAGAGCACCCCACGGAGAAGAACTAGGCCTGATGAAGCCTTTATCTAGTAACTCCTGCAATTGGGACATTAATTCCCGCATCTCTGTTGGTGCTAACCGGTACGGTGCTCGTGCTATTGGGGAAGCTCCTGGAACAAGATCTATCCGAAATTCAACCTGCCTTTCTGGTGGCAAGCCTGGTAATTCATCTGGGAAAACTTCTGGGAATTCTTTTACTACTTCTATATCTTTATACGTCTGTTTTACTTTGTCTTCAGTCATCACATAGGCCAGGAAAGATACACATCCTTTCCTGATACATCTTCGGGCTTTTGCCACACTAATTAGACTTGGCACATGCTTGCTTCTTTCTCCATATACATACACTTTAGCTCCTAGGGTTTTAACAGACACCCTCTTCTGTCCACAAGCTATCTTCGCATCATTGGCACCAAGCCAATCCATCCCAATTATCACATCAAAGGACTTAATTCCAATGGGAAGAAGATTAAGTCGGAACTTCTTGCCATTGATATCAAGTTCACAATCTCGATACATGTGCTGAACTTCAACAAATTTCCCGTCCGCCACTTCTACCTCAAAAACTAGATCTAACAATTCTAATGGAACTCTCAATCTGCCTCCGAATCCATGGGACACAAATGAATATGTAGACCCGGAATCAAACAACACATATGCAGGTGTCGAGTTGATCAATAGTATACCTGAGACCACGTCGTGCGTCTCCCTCGCTTCTTCCCTGGTAATCTGAAAAGCTCTAGTCTTCACTTTCAGGGGTTCTGTCTTCTTCTGAGCTATTGACACCACAGTTTCTCCTCCCTTGTTTGGGCAGTTAAAACTATAGTGCCACATCTGATGGCATGAGAAGCACTCCACTTCACTGGCTTTCTTGGCTTTGTAGTCTTTCGCTTTGTGACCGAGTCCACCACAATTAAAACAGGCGTTTGATCCCGCTCGGCACTCGCCACCGTGTTCTTTCCCACATTTCTCACATTTTTTACACTTCCCTGTCGACTCTGACTTGAACTTATCTTCTCTTTCTTCTTTGTGTTCCCACTGCTACTAACTGTCTTCCTCTTGTCACTAAAACTAGGTCCTTCCTCCTTTCTTCATTTTCCAACATCCTCCACGGTTCGGGCAGCATTGATCGCCCCATCTAATGTTTCATCTTTCTTTACTTCTAGCTCATAGTTCCATGGTAAACCCCGGACATAGCGGTTAATTCGGGACCGCTCACTGGGGTAGGATTCCCCCAACAAAAGGTAGCATGTCACAAAACTTCTTTGTATACTCGTCAACCGTCATTTCTCCTTTCTTTATCGTTAAGAAATCTTCGTTCATTTTCTCCAAATCTTGCGTGGGACAGAATTTATCTTTGAGACACGAGACAAACTCCGCCCATGACCAGCCATATACAACATCTTTACCCAAACTTTCGTATTTGGTGTTCCACCACACCAAAGCATCATCCTTCAACTGCCGGGAGGCGTAGTTGACTTGGTCTTTTTCTCCGCATTTACTAGCTTGCATCACTTGTTCGATCTCCCGGACCCATCGCATTGTCACCTTCGGCTCAAAACTGCCATGGTATTCGGGCGGTTTGCAAGCCATAAAGGACTTAAAAGAACAGCCCGTTTCTTCCTTCTTGTTCCCTTCACCAACCTCTTCCTCAGTAGTCTTTTTGGAGACTTCTTGTGATGATTGGGCACTAGGTTCACCCATTCGACTGTCTATTATGTTATGCACATCTTGCTTCAGTTCATTTCGTAAGTTATTGATTAGGTACTGAATTGCTTCCATAGTGACAGGTTGTGGTGGTGGGTTTGGCTCGGCCTCATCATTTCGAATAACATGTGGTCCACTTCCTCTTGAAGAAGTGTGACTGCCCTCACCCCTGTCAACTTGTCTTCCGCCTTCCATTACTATATAGATGAATAAAATATCTGTTTAATACGCAATTCTATATAGTAATTTGAAAGCGGTAACATATTATCTCCCTATCTTGATTGCATTTTTAGTAGCAATCATACTCACTTTATAACTTCTATAAGTCTAAGTGTACCTCTATATTACTAAGGCGCCTTACTACTACTCTTGCTAGTTTAAGCCTAGGATGGTATTCCAACCTAATTCGCTTAAACTATGGCTCTGATACCAAAACTGTAACACCCCTTTTCTTTAACCATATTTTAAACTTACAGTGTACAAACTGGTCCCAACTGAAATCCTCGCTCCTTTCACCTAAGTACATAGCATTTCAAAAATAGTATACGTGAGACATAAAGCCTCGTGAGTAATATGGGTTTAGACCCAAAACTTTTCTGTTCAAAACTTGAAATAATACAAGTAAACTGCTCAAAACTGATTTATATCATAAATCTCAAAATGTCTTTTCTTCTTTACTTTTAAACTTTAAAAGAAAAATACTTTCTTTCTTAAAACTTCTTTCTTTCTCATTTTCTTGTGACCAACTGAAACTTATGAATTAAGTTATTTAATTCATTCTACTAGCTCCCCTCGCGGGACAGAACAGATCCGTCCGCTCGGTTATGCTCATTCTGTCTCCCCTTTGTGACTTGGAACAGATTCAAGCACAAGGGTATACTAAGCTAGACAACTACTTCGCGACGGGAGGTACCATCCCAGTAGTGTCTTCTGATCCCCCGATTATGTGGGTGATCCTATTCCGGACAACTGGCTCTTACTTCTTTCTTTCTTTAATACTTATCTCATTACATCTCAAATTGGTCAAAATGGGACACAATTTGTAATAAACTCAAACTCATAAACTTTATAACTCTTATCAAAAATATTATTAAAATTAACTTCAACATCTTTAGTTCACATACGGAACTACTTTCAAAATACTTTGTAAACTACATTGCTTTAAAATCTGCTTTAAAATACTTAGCCCTTGTATAGAGCTACTGTAAAAACTATTTTCCAAACTTTAGTATTTAAAAGTATTTGGAAATCTTATTTTCTGAAAATATCATTTTGCTATGTACTATAGAAAATCCTCATAAAACTCACCTTGACGTTGTTACAAGTCTCTAAGCTTCTCGTATTCCTTTTCCTTTCCCGTGCTCAATAACGTTCGAAGCACCACCTATATAAATATCATGTATAAATACTCAATATAATTACTCTATAGTTCTAAAGTCTCATACGACACAACTCTAGGTTATAACAAATGTATAACCATTAATAAACTCGTTTTATAACTTTTCTCCGAAATACGCGTATTTTGCTACAGTACCCCCGAGGGGTCGTATTTCAGTTCCGACACTTTTGCATGAAGTCTTAGGCCATATTAGACTTGTGTTCCAAATTTGGAGTTAATCGGACAAGTCTAGCTCAAATTCCAAAAATCAAGTTTTGATATTCACTTGATTGGCCACTGCCGCTACAGTGGTTTTTCCGCAAGGTCGGATTACGAATTTGAAAATTTCCTATATGTTTTCATACCATTTTAAGGCTATGGTAAAAATTTCAGACCAAACGGACATGCCTAGCTATGGTTTCTAACTTGAAAAATTGGACAGAAGTGAACATCTTTTCCAGACGCGAGATAGGGACGCGATCCCCCCTTAGATAGGGACGCGATCTATAGTAAGTTGCCATTTTTGGCGTTTTTTCCAAACTGCATCCCCATTTTTCACCCCATTAAGCCCTTAATACTTAACTTAATTGGTTTAGGATCATTTCTAGACCCTAAATACCAATTTATATCTAACTTTGATTCACAAAAACATCAATTCTTCTTGAAAATCTTATTAGTTCTTCCGAAAATACAATTTTTCACCAAAAATCGTTTTGTTGGATTTTTAATCTTGAAACTGATTTCTTGCATTACTTATATCATGTTTGACTTAACAAGACTATAAGAAACATATAAAAATCAGTTTCATCTCTTTTACCCATTTCTAGGGTTTTTGAGATTAAAAACCCATTTTCACAATTGTTGCATCAAAGCTTCCTTTTTATCAATTTGACAACCATTACATGTTCAATTCATCATTTCTAACATGTTAGGTTCATCTAGACCATCTGAACTTTCAAACCCGTGACTTAGGGTTCTTGAGTAAAAATCACCATTTCTTGATTTTTACACATTCTATGGATAGAACATGCTAAATGGATGATTTTGAACAAGATGGTTCCATTAAGATCATAACTTCTGGAAAATCAGAAGTTGAGAATCAACTCCCGTTCAAGAATTTGAGTTCAAAGGCTAGGATAGTACCTCTTGGAGCTTGGAATCACCAATTCCAAAGCTTTTCTTGATTTCCTTGGCAAAGATTCTTGAACTTCTTCTTCTTCCCGTGCTCTCCCTCTCGTTCTCTCTAGCTCTCTCTAAAATGTTCTACTAACTTCTGGAGAATGAGAGTGATAATTCTCTTTTATTTATATTTTTAGTTTTATAAAATATTTTCTCTTTAACCCCTAATCTTCCACTTTCTTTACTAAAATAGTCCTAAGACTGAAAATCTTGCAACAATATTCCATTAGCTTCCAACTTGACATTTTCTTAACATTTTTGGTCATTTTCTTTTTGGCCAAATTTCACTATTCACGCGATAAAACTTCAAATTTCACATAAACTCTTATTTATTATATTATAATTTCACAAATACATATTATTTTACATAATAGTCTTATAACGTGTAAGAAGACTATTTTACCCTTTTACAATTTTGCGGGTTCTTACATAGGCAATTGAAAATGCCTAGTGAGTTACCCGAGGTTATCTCATTATGAGTGAAAAGGATAACCTTAACACTCGAGACAACCTCCAAAAATAGTTTCTTCACACTATTAAGATTTGTATAAAACATCATAAAGATTTCTCAAAATAGATAGTCATGATATGCAAATGTAATGCAACTATCCCAACCCATGTCCACCTCATAAAAGTCCATCTCACCTCAATGGCACCCACCTAAGTTCACAAGTAAACGCATAAAGCATAATACTTGATCCCCGCATGGGTTAAACTAAGACTAGTGGCCATCACACTAGCCTCATGAGGGGTAGCAACTCCCTCATGCGGTTCCTTTTTGTCGGGAACAATCACTCCTCGCCCTCTTTAGTTGAGAGAAGGGTCAAACTCATACTCGCCCTCTTTAATTGAGAAAAGGGTCAAACTCATACTCAAGGTATATCATGGTCAACCCCCATCCTATATGCAATGCAATGCACAATGGAATGCTCAAAACATCTTTCAAAACTACAATAATACATTTTATTTGAAAACATCTTTGAAATGACTCTTTTAATGCCACGCACACATAGGATTTATGCAACAAACAACACATATGAAGTATGCATGATAATAAAACACACACAAGAATTAGAAGAGGGATGTGTACTCCCGGTAACTCACCTTCCTTAGATCTCAAAGAAGGATGCTACTTCCTTGCTTCAACTTCAATTACTCCTCTCCTACAAAAATAATATTCAACATTACCAATAGCTCTAAGACTAGTTTAACCTCACTAAATAAGGTAAAATATTAGTTAAACATATCCTAGGAGTTTACTTGAACATTAGAACCAACAGCCCCAACCCCTAAAGCTCAAAACCCAACTATTCTGGATTATTCAGGCTGACACGGGCCGTGTTCCTCCTGACACGGGCCGTGTTAACCAACCAAAAGGTCTCAGACATGCTGACACAGGCCGTGTTCCTCCTGACACGGGCCGTGTTCAGTGTACATCAGTTCCGATTTTTGGTCCTTTTCATCCCTTTTGACCCAATTCAAGTTCTAACACCTCACCAAACTCAAAGGCATTCAAAGGGTATTATTCTAACTCAAATTATACCTTATTATACTCAATTAAACCATTCAATATCATCTCCATTACATCAAACCCATGCTATGATTACAACTCTACTTTATAAGCTTTAATCATGGAGTACCCAATTCCATTCTATCTATTGACCAACAACTAATGAAATTCCTTCTTCCAATGACTTGGAATCATTAGGAATCATTTAAGCCCTTCATAGAAACACATTGAAGATAAAAATTGATCCAATCATCAAGGTTTTACCATTGGATGAGTTTTCCCCAAAAATGAGGGTTCATAAGAATCAACAAGCATCCCCAATGGTTCTCCAAGCATATAACAATCAAATTATTGAAGGATAATCACTAGAATTTGTGAGATACATCCTTGGGATCATTGATTTCATCTCCCCCAACATAGAACTCGAATTACATACACAATTTACCCTAAAAGTGAGTTTCTATCAAGAGGGTTTGGCTCCTTACCTTAGATCTTCAAAGGATTGAGGAAAACTACTAAGATCTTGATGGAAATAAGTTTCTCTTCTTGAGTTCACCTTGAAATCGCCTCCTACTCCCTCTCTTCCTTCAAAATCGCCAAATGAAGAGAGTGTGGGTTTTTCCCCCAACTAAAGCTTCAACTTTCCTTTATTTGCAACTTGGTCCTTCCAGCACTCCTTCTTTTCCAAAATTGCTTTGAAGTCCCTCCCCACCACTTCTATGCTTCTAAATTGCAAATAAGTCCTTCTTCTAGAACCCCATGATAAATTCCATTTTTACCCATAATATTTACCCTAGAACACATATCTCTTCTAGATTATAACTTCTCATTTTATTCTATTTATTAATTATTATGGTTATTTAAATTTAATCTTATCTTTAATCCTTAAACTTTTAGCCCCAAGTCCAGGATGTTACACAGATATTCTCCACATCTTCTGCGTGCCAAGGGATTTGAACTTCCTGGAGCACACGACCAATATTGGCTGGAAAGAGAGAGTTTGCAATTCAGTTCATATTTAGATCTGCCATTATAAACCTCCCATAAATGATATAGATCTCCTTCATCATTTACCCGATAAGATGTTCATCTTTATCCCTATTTCTTACTTTATTCCTTTGCAAATTTCAAAGGTAAGCCCAATCATTATCGATCCCGACTTATATCATTAAAAGAACTCTGGTGTTTTCTTGGCTAAAGAGAAACGATCCATGCCTTCTTCATTCAAATTGTTCATGGGTATTTCTGCAACCTCTTACCTTTTATGATTTTATAGAACAATAAATTACCTATTTTTTCTGTTTCCATTTCCGTAACAGGTTCTTCATGGGTTGTTCTTACGAGGCCATTTCTTGAGTTATGTGTTTGGGGATGGGATAATCTTCCACGAACTCTTCTTATGGATTACACAAACTTCTTGGCATCCCCTGAAGGCTACTTCTACACTGTAATCTGTAACCATAAAGATTTTCAGAACACTACCGTCAACCACGATTTTAAGTATCAATACACAGAGTAAGGTCTCGCACATGTTTCTTTTCTTGTAGAATGTTCGTTTTTTATTAAAAAAGGTATATGGATATATGTAGTAAAAATATTCTTTATACCAGAATTTTATATTCACATTCTTCAATTCATTGTTCTATCAATCTAATTCCAAGTTTCTTTCCAGATTCTTTCATCAGCTTAAGTCTTCTTGCAACTTTGGATTTTGATTTAATAATTTTATGTTTTCGCTTGCTGTTTGTAATGTTGAACCAAAATGGTTACAGGGCTGGTCGAATGGGGATAATATCTTTTAGCATTGATGAAGTTTTTAATGCAATGTAGTTTAATATTAGTACTGAATGCAATTTGTAAAAGTTGTAAATAGTTAGGTATGATTTTTCTTTGAAATTTTTAGCATTTAAAGTTTGTAATGCTTAATATGATAATATCTTTTAGTTTGTAATTATATTTGTTGGTTTTTACACGTTTTGGTTTCTTTGTATTTAACCCTAGCATCCAAGTTTGATTTGTTCATTTTACAGTATTATACTTTGTTCAAAGGCGTTTCATTTGTTTGATTATTAGTAAAAGACTTGTACCAAACTAAGTTTCAAGTCATAGTGCAAGTGAAGCCCAGCCTAGCTGGGTGGATGCACCCGGGTTATATACACATGTGGTGGGAGGTCTGGAGTTCGACTCCGACTAACCCCATGTGGGGGATTTTCCTGGAAGGCGAATTAGGTGGAGGGGAAAGGCCTTTGCACCTTAGGTAATCGCCAACCGCCCTGGGTTGCGGGGCTGATTACCCTCAGGTGAAACCATATATCTATTCGCTGGTTCCAAAAAAAGTGTCATAGTGTCATACATTGCATTTCCTTTTGGTGCAGGAATAATAGAAAGCCCAAACATATTGTTTTTCATTAAAGTTACATTAATTTACACTGTGAATTTCCATATCATATAACTCCTAAAGTTTATGTAGTATCTATCGATTTTGTGGACTGTAGTATAAGAGTATCAGTTGCATGTTCACTAATCTGTTGAATTAATAAACTAAAAAGCTATCCAAAAATATTATTTATAGTCGTACAAACTTTCAAAAGAAATAACTTTACAAAATAACTAATAATAACAATAAATGAATTTAATATTAAATTAAATATTATATCGTTACCTTAAAGACAAAAACAATATTGATATTTGAATATTATATCATTTTTACGCAAACAATTTTAAGTTGTCAACCCGTGTTTAACACGAGCTTATAACCTAGTATAGAATATGAGTACAAGATGGGCTAAAATAATACAGATAGAGCTTGGGCCTATACTAATAGTACAAACATATGAATTACATAACAAATACATACATGCATACATGGTATGCTAATACTTTGATGCTATAATTAAAAGAAAATCGGTTAAAACTTGAAGCTTGAAAGTGTTTATAAACACAACATTATATTACACATGGACATTGGTTGTGGAGAATGACATGAAATACAAACATGTTAACTTTTGTGTGTGTGATCGCAATCAAGAGGTTACACATTGTTACAATGGATAAAATTTTCAAGAGAAAATGTCTGGAGATAGAATAATATGAAAGGACAATGTTGTAATAAGAAAAAGTTAAATACAATGTATTTATCAAACTGTAATTTTTTACGATACCCTTTGATATATTGTGATCGTTTACTCTAAGAGTCACATTTCCAATACAATTATTAAGTTGTAATTTCATTTACGATTTGCTTTGAGCACAATTTATATTTCATCAAACCTCTTTACCTAGATATTTCCTGTCGATAAAGTTCAACAAATAGATTTGAACTCAAAGAAAACATGACCAAATACTTCATCGTTTTTAATATTATTTATGCCTTTTATTTTTTGGGTAGTGATACAAGACTGAAAACAGAATGCTCAAGGGTAAACATGAGGCTGGATTTGGACCAAATCGGGAAAAAAAGAGAGATAATACTGGTTACTGGCGCTGGAACGTCAAATAGAATCAACTCTCTTTGTTAACAATATTTATATAACCCAAATATGTATATATTAATTTTGATAGGCAAAACAAAAGTTGAGATGGCCGAGTTGGTCTAAGGCGCCAGATTAAGGTTCTGGTCCGAAAGGGCGTGGGTTCAAATCCCACTCTCAACATCCTATATATTTTTTTATATTCAATTTTACAATAAACCACCTTTTAAAATATAATAATGCCAAATTAGTCCCTCAGTCAATAATTTCTTTTCAAATGTTTGGATATGCATCTATCTGTTCAGGGTCTTTTTTTAGTGAATATGCTATAAACATACTTAACAGTTTAAAAATTTTATGATTTTAGACGAGCCAAGAAAAAAGCAAATGTTAAAAGAACTATTGTATTTGACATCTTTGTTTAAAAGTATCCATCTCTTCTAATGTTTTTTTATGCTTTAAGGTAAAATATACAAAATCATTTGGACTTTATCATTTTATTATTTCAGCCGTTCGATTAGCTTGTTTAGTTAAACCATTATACATGTTTCACAGTTTAATAAAACTAGTTTGAAACTTTTAGTATCATGTCCAAGTACCAAAGAACATAACGTAATATTGAAATATTCGTTTCTATCAATTTGGCGATCAAACTATTATTTTTTTGTCTCAATTTAACAAATGGATATTTTAAAGAAAGAAGTTCAATAGATTTAATGGTGAAACTGTGCTGTGACTTTCTGTATTTTGACCTTTTTAGAAAGGGTAACCAGGAAACATGATTTTTTTAGAAGGTAAAAAAGTGTAATGACCGAATCACTACAAACAATAATCAAGGGGTTATGGTGTGGAGAGTTGAAACATCAAAAAACATCTTCACAGCATTTCTTGAAGGTGTTAGAACATCATTTTTTTCATTTTTTCTTATTATAACATTGTAACTTTGAAAATTGTATCGGTTATAGCAATGTCATCTATATTCAAAACAATTTTCATTGCCATGAATCATGATAAGAAAAAAAAGTAGAGGTACTCTGTCTAACTGGATAGATTTTTCAAAATACAATGCCTTAAAAGAAAAAAACTATTGGAAGTATGAAGTTGTAAGGTAAGAAATAAAAGTAGGATGATATAATACAC
Source organism: Cichorium intybus (assembly GCA_023525715.1). Classification (NCBI taxonomy): domain Eukaryota; kingdom Viridiplantae; phylum Streptophyta; class Magnoliopsida; order Asterales; family Asteraceae; genus Cichorium; species Cichorium intybus. The sequence continues at coordinate 109,702,579 of CM042016.1, read as the reverse complement.
AATTATATGAGATAGGGGTGTGTAAAAAAACCAAAAAACCGAGCCGATCCGGCCAATCCAAAACTAAAAAAGCCGAAACCGAAAAAAAATCAAAATTGAAAAACACCGAAACCGAAAATAATCAGGTACCTACAGTTCGGTTACGGTTTGGGTATCTAGATATCCGCAAATATCCGAACCGAACCAACATTTATTTTATATATATATATATATATATATATATATATATATATATATATATATATATATATATATATATATATATATATATATATATATATATATATATATATATATATATATATATATATATATATATATATATATATATATATATATATATATATATATATATATATATATATATATATATATATATATATATATATATATATATATATACTAGTTGTAAAACCCGTGTATTACACGGGATGATACAAAAAAATTATTAATTAAGAATATGTAAACATTAATAATTTTACATAAGAAATTTGTTTGTGTATCGTGACATCTTGCTTTTGATTTATACTATTACGACTTTGTATTTTGATAAATATAATTGATTATAAGAATGTCACCGGTACTAAAATCAAATTCGCTATTATGATTGGAATCGTTCTTCAAAATATTATGACGTCAATTGTCTCTCAAATCATTCTACACATAAAAAAATAGTATGATATTAAAAAACAATTAAATTTGAAATTGAATGATAACAATTAATTTTGAAATTGAATGATAATTAAATTGATCATTAAGGAGTTAGAAACGTTTCAAACCAATTAGTTTTTTTAAGAAATTTAAAATTATGAGAAAATTACATGTGGCAAATTCAATGAGGAGATGACATGTGGCTTTGAGTTACTTATTTATTAGGATAGGATATATATATATATATATATATATATATATATATATATATATATATATATATATATATATATATATATATATATATATATATATATATATATATATATATATATATATATATATATATATATATATATATATAATTCTATTAATGATTTGGTGCTTGTTTTTGTGTTGTCAAATAAATTCAATATGTTTTTGTGCTGTCAGACTTATATTGTATCACTACCCGGACCGAACAGCCCCATGAAAACCCCTAATTTGAGATGCTATAATATACAATGATATGAGAGTGCATTGGCTTTTCTTGCTAAATGTCATATTGACTACGGTTAACACTACTTATGTCCAACCAACTATTTTTAATGTATCAAAAATTCCATTTTCCACATCAATATCATGAGAGGTAACCGACTATGAAAGTTGTTTCAAATTGGTCATTATGACCTGCTATAGTAGGTTTATAGGTTTTCAACAGTTTTTGCCCAGGTTTTTAATTTTTGTTATGAGATTGGTCCCAACTTTTTTACAACTCTGTTTTTACTTTTTTTAGTTTTTTATTGAGAAAAATTTCGAAAGAAAGAACGAATAACAAACTATATGTGAGAACTACTTTCCTGTGAAAGTACATTTATTTAATGTATTGCTTTTAATAAGAAATAAAAGTACAATGATATAGTAAGAAATAAACTTTGATGCTATAATTAGAAGAAAATTGGTAAAAAAAATTGAAGTTTGAAAGTGTTCATAAACACATCATTATATTACACATCGGCATCTGTTGTGGACATTAAAAAAAAGGGAAAATGACTTATAAGGGTAATTATGTTTCAAAATTGTTCAAAAAACATCATCCAAGTTTGGTCTGTTCAAAAAACACCATCCAAGTAAGACCTTTGTACAAAAAACACCATCCAAGTAAGGCTTTTGTACAAAAAACACCAACGAACTACATGTTTTGTTCAAATTTTACCCGATGGTAACCGGCTCTTGCAGGTTAAAGGATGACTTGGCCTAATATTTAGTGACATGGCATAATAACAGATGAACAGTTTAACCTGCAAGAGCCGGTTACCATCGGGTAAAATTTAAACAAAACATGTAGTTCGTTGGTGTTTTTTGTACAAATGCCTTACTTGGATGGTGTTTTTTGTACAAAGGCTTTACTTGGATGGTGTTTTTTGAACAAACCAAACTTGGATGGTGTTTTTTGAACATTTTTGAAACATAATTACCCTTATAAGTCATTTTCCCTAAAAAAAACTTGTTAACTTGTGTGATTTTAAGTCAAATCAAGAGGTTACACATTGCTACAATGGGTACTTTTTTCATAATAAAAAATTGGTGAGACAGAATAATTTGAAAGTACAATGTTGTAATAAAAATAAGTTAAGTGTAATGTTATAACAAAGAAAAAAAATGGGACGTTCATCATGCTTTTTGCATTTATCCCTCAATAAAATAATATAACTTTTTTTAGAACAATACACCCCCTTGTCCCGTCATTGTCTTTATCATACTGTAATTTTTTACGGTACATTTTGATGTTATGTGATTGTTTATCTTAGAATCACCTATCAAATACATTTATTGAGCTGTAATTTCATTTACGATTAGCTATAAGCACAATTTATATTTCATCAAACCTGTTTACCTGGATAATTCATGTTCAACAAATAGATTTGAACTCAAAGAAAACATGACCCCATATTTCATTATATTTAATATTATTAAATGGTTTTTATTTTTTGGGTAGTGTAAACAAGACTGAAAACCCAATGGTGAGGGGTATACCTGAGGTTGGAGTTAGACCAGGTCGGAAAAAATAAGATATTAATGCTGGAACGTCAAATAGAGTCAACTGTATTTATTAACAATATTTTTCTAAAACTAATTATTTATAACGTAAATTCGGCAAACAAAACAAAAGTTGAGATGGCCGAGTTGGTCTAAGGCGCCAGATTAAGGTTCTGGTCCGAAAGGGCGTGGGTTCAAATCCCACTCTCAACATTCCAAGTGTTTTATATTCTAGTTTATCAAGAAATCACCTTTTAAAACATAATAATGCCAAATTAGTCCCTCAGTCAAAAATTTGTTTTCAAATGTTTGGACCTGCATTTTGAAAGTGATTTCTGTGATGATATAGATAGCAACATATCACCTAAACACATCTTTCTGTTCAAGGCCTCTCTTTTTTTTTTCTTAGTTAAAAAATGCTATAAAAATACTTAGAAAATTTTATGATTTTAGACGGTTCAATGAAAATATGAAACAAACTATTGTATTTAGCATCTTTGTTTAAAGGGGAGTGATCTGAATACAAAAATTTTTATTCATATACAAAAATATTATGTTTTTTTATGCATAATGTATAAATCATTTAAAATATAAATTGTTGTGTATGGATAAAAATTCCCTTAGTTTAAAAGTATGGGTTTTTAGGTAAAATATAAACAATCGTTTGGGCTCATTTTATCGCCAATCCATATTTTGTTTTTCTCAATTTAACCACCGAATAATTATAAAAAAAATAGTTGAATACATAAAATGGTGGAACCGCGCTGTGATTTTCAGGATGTTGGCTTATTTCAAAACCAGGTAGGCAGGAAAAAACAAAAAACGATTTTTTAAGTAAAAAAGTGTAATAATTTAATCATTACAGAAAATAATTAAGTGGTTAAATCAATAAATCTGTGAAACTACATATTTTAAGGTGAAACCCAATATACATTCTACAAACAAGAGACAAAGAACAAACTAACTGCAAACAACACTATACAGATTATTTATTTCTCTATCAAAAAGTCAAAATCCGAATAACCCTAATCTTGAAAAGTCAAAATTGTGATCAACAACCGGTCAAACTCAAATAGTCAAATTCTCTTGGATCCCGAGAAACGACCCGACAATTTGACCGCCTACATCCGGGAAATTTTCAAATCCCGGAAGAGATTTGACTTTTCCTCTTCGGTCAACCTCAACGGGGTATTTCAAAAGATGGCCTCTCATTTCCGATACTTGATCGGACGCAAATTGTTTCCAATTGGCTTCTGACAACGATCTGACGTGGCGCACACATTCAAGGGACTCAGGTTGTGTGAAACGGTCGTCCACGTGGCCAAGATGTTCCGCCCAAAGTGACATTCGGTATCCGTACACCTAAGAAAAGTAGCGGTAAGTAATTTGAGACCGTGAATCAATTTTTATGAATTATTTAAGGCAATATTTCAGAAAAACCTAACATATTTTCATCAAATTATTAAAAAAACCACTGTATTATTTTTTAGTACATTAAAATATATTTTTTGAAATGTCCAATTTAAGTTTTCTGATCTTAGAAAAACCAAATGTATTTTCATCCGGTCATTAAAAAAACCACTATATTATTTTTTTAGTACATTAAAACCATTATATTTCTGAATCGTCTAATTTAAGTTTTTTGATCTCAGAAAAACCAAACGTATTTTCATCTAATCATTAAAAAAAACCACCATGTTGTATTTTTAGTGCGTTAAAACCCTTATATTTTTTGAAATATCTAATTTAAGTTTTCTAATCTTAGAAAAACCAAACATATTTTCATTCAAGCATTAAAGAAACCACTATATTGTATTTTTAGTGCGGTAAACTCTTATAGTTTCTGAAATTGTCTAATATAATATATTCTAACCATCAAACCCTTAAGAGTCGGTTACCTAGCATTTGTGGTTGTCTAGGATTTACCGATCTGAAACCTTAAATTAGACATTTCATAAAATATACGGGTTTTAATGCACTAAAAAATATTATTTATGTTATTGTAAGTAATTTGGAATTTAAAGAAAGGAAAAAAGAAAAAAGAAATTACTTGTCCTAGAGGACTCGAGTGTTTTGTTGCCCAAGTATGATGAGGTTGATACGCTCCCATTGCAATTTCTGTGTCACGTGTTCCTTCCATTGACCGTTGATTAATATTTGCGGATCCGATAATTACATATTCATCATCAACTATCATGCCTTTTGAATGGACGTAAATCATGAACCGCCGGCTTTTACGAGAAAGTCCCTAAAATAATAATAATTTTAAATAATTTAAACATCGAGTACACTGCTAATTCTTGAAAGTCAAATAGTCAAAGGGGAGCTAACCTGAGGGGTATTTCCGGTAGAAGGGCTTTCATCACCTAAATTATCATTTGGACTAGAAGCTTCACGGTTTCCAAGACAAAAGAAATTTAAATAATCTTGTATTGAAAATGCTCCTTCAAGCCCGACTTCTTCTAAAGCCTTGTAAATTGTCTCATACATCATTTGCATCGTCTTGTTCTGTGATATTTTAAAAATTAAAAATTAAAATTTTTTTTTTTAAATATTTAATTTAATTTGTTTAATACCTGCCAAAAAAGAATGCGTTGTGTAGCTGAGCCGGTTGGGACGCCTTCTGGCCACATAGGCATCACAATGTACACTGCAAACCTTTCTTGTGCTTTGATTTTACTAGCAATTTTTAGCGCGATTTCCATTGGTATCAAATTGTTGGCACCTATTAAACATAATCAAATATGAAACAAAATTTAAAATTCATACACAGCTATGCAAGTATATCAACTTTCGATCTTTATTGCTAGTATGTGCTTTTTTCTTTATCAGGCCTAGTACAGCCTATACTAGGCCACAGACAGATACAGCTGTATCTGAATCAGGCCTGGTACCTGTATAATTTGTATCACCAGGCCTTGGTACATGGTACATTCTGTATCAAGCCGCCTGGTACATGGTACAGTCTGTATCATGTCTGATATAGTCTGTATCATGTCATGTACCCAGGCCTGGTACAGTCTATAGCAGCTACCAGGCCTGGTACAGTCTATACCAGGCCTGATACAATATGTATCAAGTCTGTATGTATCAGGCCTGGTTGGTCATGGTACAGTCTGTATCAGGCTGGTGTGATGCAGTCTGTATCAGGCACATGCAGAAGCAAACATTAAATAAAAGTTTATTACCCAAATCTTTATAAGAACTCCAATTGTATGAAGATCCAATAAAGTATTGATTTTCAATATAAATGAAATGTTGGGCAGAACGAATAGCTTTCACATATGCCGAATGTATGCTCATATCAATCATCACATTCTTCCCGCAAACCAAATTCTATTCACAAACAAAAAAAAATCCATCCATCAAGAAATTTTCATTTTTTATATATTTTTTTAACCAAGATAATAATACACTATCATAATTCATAACAATAAACATGTCACACCTTTTGTGCAGCTAACTTCGGATCCTTTGGGAACCCTTTAACCGAATTCGAATCAATCGAACGGAAAATCTACATGGAATAAAAAAAGAGAATTTATAATGGAGAATTATTAATGGCAAAATGGTAAATATATTGATAATTTTAAATTTATTTATTTACCTGAACATGCCAACCTTCGGGATCATTGTCATTAAGGCAAGGTTGATCATTTATACTTAAAAGTTCGGGTACCCTTTCTATTCTTAATAAAGCATCATCATATGAAGTTTTTAGTTTTTTTAAACCATGAGGTTTTGAAGCTTTTAGCCATCTTTCCTCAAAATTGGTCATGACATCATATGCTGCTGGACCATCGATTCTACTATGCATGTCATGCCATGGTTCTCTTGGACAACCCGCAAGATTACCCTAATAAAAAATAATAATAAGAATTTCATAAATAATTGGTATCTTACAATAATAATAATCAATTTTGGAGGCTGTGAACACTTGAAGTGTTCGGTTTTTCTTTTAATTTTTTCCTGACTGACTCGTTTGAAATAAAGTGCAATAAAAAATGAGATAATAGGCTTGAACATAATTAATTCAATAGCAAATTACAAAAAAAAAGTGTATTTTGGATAGTTATGTGGTTTAATCACTAATGCATCATTTTTTTCAATAAAACAATAAAGGTTTTTGACATTTTTCCAAATTAACCGTTTTGACAAATTATATTAGGTTTCACCCGTAATTTTGTTATACCCAGTAAATTTCCAAAATTACCATTTGACATGTTATATTAGGTCAAAATGGTTAACTGGGAAAAATGTCTGAAATTTTTATCGTTTAATTAGAAAAATATTGTATAAGTGGTTAAACCACAAAATTTCCCAAAATATAATGGTGTTCCTATAATTTGACATTAATTTAAAGAGTTTATTGTTTATAAATAAGATCGATTCTTATTAAATAAACAATTCTAGTAAAAATTAAACAAGTTTAAAATCAACGTACCAAAAATAGCACTAGAAGCAAGCTACAAACTATATTCTACTTTACTACAAACAAAATTCGAATTCTTTTTCATTATGAAAGAAATGTAGTCAGTTTATTAACTCAATGAACTCGTTTCAATATATTGTGCATGACTTTCAACTTGTGTTAAAGTCAAAAACGTTGACTTTTGTGCTAAATGTTGGAAATTTTAACAACCCACTACAATTTTCTGAAATTAACTTCAAATAATCAGCCTAAAAATTCAAAATCAATCAAGAAATAATAGAAAAAAGATTCGATTAATTACCGTGAATGTAGGATTATGAAAGTCTTCTGAATGAACCGTTGAAAGAGTCCTAAATAAAGGATGTTGTGGAGTATCATATCTTCCATCACATAAATCAAGTCCTCCAACAAAAGCCATAATTCTTCTTTTACCATATCCTGCTTCTGTATCTACAATCACCGTTTTTTGGTGGTGTGTATATATAGTTCCAACTTCCTAAAAAAATGTTCGAAATTTATTATTATTATTTATTATTATTATTAGAAGAAGAAGGGCAAATTAGTGATTTCACTTCGACTTTAAACTTTTGTGAGTGTTGTAAGTATAAAAGACGTGTTGTTTGGATAAATAATGTTTAGTAAGTATTTGAGACAACAATTGCATACTTGGGAAAGTGGGAAAAAAATTAAATTAAATTTGGGGATTATTTTAGAAAGTATCGTTTCACTTTCTTTATTAAGTTGTTATTTTTGTATTAAGTTAGAAAGGAATACCCATGTTAAGTTATGTCCCTGATATAAGTAAAAAAGAAAAAGGAACATCCATATATAACTTCCTATAAGATATTTAAAAATGAATATTGGAAATAAGGACAAATTAGTAATTCCCCTCAACGATGTTTGAAAAAAATTAGGTCAAAAAGGAACACCCATGTACATAACTTACCAGATTAAGTAATGTCTCCCTTAAGTTAAAAAAAAAAGCAATATCTATAAAAAGGTTGAAACTTTCTCATAAAAGGTGAAGTACTTTCATAAAAAAGAAAACTTTATAAACTTTAAGGAATGATGGGGCCGATGAAGCTTTATAAAAGGTGAAACTTTTTCATACCTTTGAAAATATTCTAGTTATTAAGTTATTTATACGTTAGCGTACACATTATACACTTGCAACTTTTTTTTTAATATATAAAATATATTCTATATTAAGTTAAAATTCTTGCATACCTGTTTTTTCACCCAACTGTGTCTTTTTCCAGCCATACGAGGAACAAGTAAGACTTGGACTGAAGAATGCTTAAAAAAATGTCGAGTTTCTTCATCATGAGTAGCCATAAATCCATCCTGTAATTATTAATACATAAGTTATTTGTAACAAACAGTTGCCTAAAATTATTATTATTTTTTCAATTTTTATGGGGGCAAGATGACCAAAAGGTCCTTGTATTTTCTACATATTTACAAAACTAATATTAAGCCCAAAAACTTCAAAGGGGGCAAATAGTTAAACAGTTTATTATCTGATTATGATTATTCAAGTCATGATTATCACATTTTAAAAGGGAAAATTACATAAAAACCATTATAATTTGGGCAGATTCGCAGTTTAACCACTAATACTTTGTTTTTTCCAAGCAGTCCATAAAAGTTTCAGATATTTTTCCAAATTGACCAATTTGACATGTTAATTATATCAGGTTTCATAGGTAATTTTGTTATATATCAAGCAAAGATACTTTCATTTTCTAGTGCAACATTGTAATTTCAACTTTTTTCTTATTAAGGCATTGTAATTTGGAATGCTACCCAATTATGGCATTCTACTTTCGATTTTATTCTTGTTAGGACATTATACATAGAAAAATCTATCCATTGGATAAATTGAAAATTTGTCTGAAACTTTTATCGTTTTATTATAAAAAGATAAAGTATAAGTGGTTAAACCGCAATATTGCCTTAAATATAATGGTTTTTTGTCTGTAATTTGCCTCTTTTAAAATGCAAATCCATGAACAAATCTTGTAATTTAAACAAAAAACTTACCATTTTGAACCCCAAAATGTTTCTTGAAGTAGGATCATCCCAAACAAGAAGCAAAACCCTCACACCTTCTTGTGACTTCAACTTCAAAAGCTCTCCAAGGGTAATTTCGGGATTATTAGCCAACCCACGAACAAGTTTCACATTATGCCACACAGACCACCCCGTTATATAAATAAGATGCCTGGCCCTACTTATTGCATCAAATATATCAATCCAACAACTCCCATGAACATAATGCTTATTTTCATCAAGTTTAAAATCCGGTAAACTCCCATATTCCACATGTGCATCTTGATATAAAGTCACCCTTCCCCCTTTTCTCAAAGGAAAATAAGTACCTGGTACTCCATTAGGATCTTTTCCAACCCCAAAATGATAAAAACTCAAATTCTCCATTGAAGTGTATTGAATTGAAAGCATTAAACCAGCTCCATTCTTACATGGTCTTCCATTTTGATTGATTAATGGAAAAAACCCTTCGATTCTTGTTCCTGAATATATGTTTTCAACTGGAATTGCTACAACTCCTATAAGTTGTGACCCCACAACATCACTATCTTTAACAAGAAAATGGATTTCTGCAGCATAATGTGCAACGGGTACATTAAAATGTTGTTTCCAAATTGGGTTTTCACTGTTTGAAATCACGTAAGTTCTTCCAATTACAGCACTTGTGACAGCTATGGAAACATACGGGTCACTTGTGATTTTACTTGGGGTAAATCTGTTGAAAAAATCGCCCATGGTTTTATGGAACATGTCCATGTTTGGGAGGTTTTTAGCTTCGTGTATCCATATATCTAAGTTTCCGTGTAGAAGTAGGACTTTTAGGGCTTTTTTTGATGGGCCGACTGATACCATTTGATATTGTTGATTGTTTTGTGGGCTTATGAACGAAGGGGAGCTGTTGAAAGCGGGGTTATTTTGAGATAAATCAAGCGAGCCGGTATGTAAAAGAGGTGTCTCGAAGTTTGAAGAATGCCCGTGAAAGCTATGACTCGACAAGGATTCGTTTGCGATCACGCTTGGATATATTGGAGCGGCGAGTGGTAGTGTTTCTGCTGACGTGGCGGCTGGTGCAGGTGGAGATGCGGGGGCAGATGGTGCATTTGATAGAGATAAGTGAGATAATTGTTGATCTATAGGCGGGTAATAGATTGGAGCAGTGATTGGTGGCGTTTCACCACCGCCACTATCTTGGTGGTGGTGGTAGTAATGATTCTGTTGAGCTTCTGGTAATGGAGGAGGAGAGCTTTCATGATTGTATTGTGGTGGGGGAGGGTAGCTACTATATCCAGGGTATTGATATGGAGGTGATGCACCGGGAAATGGTTGTGGAGGTGGTGCACCGGGAAATGGTTGTGGAGGTGGTGCACCGGGAAATGGTTGTGGAGGTGGGTACCAGTATTCCGGTGGGGTTTGTGGTGGTGATGGAGGCGGATATGGTTGGGGATACGGTGGATATGGAGATGAATTGGGAGGTGGTGGGTATTGGGGGTAATTTGAAGGTGGTGGATATGGAGATGAACTGGGAGGTGGGTATCCATAAGGATACGGATTATACTGCGATGAATGATTATAATTATTATCCATTCAACAACGCTGATCTTATGTTCCCAATCGTCAAAAGCATCGGAAGAGCTGAATCAAACTTAGGGTTTTTAATTTCAAAAATCTAGCAGAAAACCTAAAAAGCTTAAAACTCAAATTCAACAAACAAAAACAGAGATAAACGGAGAAATAGTGAAATACCTTGGAACAGAAAGATCTCTGTAAGCGAAATTTGATCTGAGATATAGAAATGGGGAAAACGAGTAATTGCGATAACAACGTAACGTGTAGAATCCACCAATCGAAATTACAACGAAATCGTGTTTCTTACTTTCTTTTGTCGGTATAGATTTCGCTGAAACAGTCTAACGTCTAAAATCGAGAATGACGATGTTGATGTCCGTCAATTGTCAAACTCAAACCTCAGAAATTCAAGAGAATTGAATTCTTGGTAAACCACATAAACTCCCGATTCGTATTTCGAAGATGTGTTTGTAGTGATTTGTTGTAGAACGAATCGAAATTTGTTTTTGCTGTTCTTACGAAACAGCTAACCAACTTACGACTCTGTTTGGTAACTGACTTAATGGGATCCTTGGTTACAACAGAAATTATTAGTTTTTATATAAAATATAAAATTGTATATTATAAATTTATAATATAATTAATAGATTGTCCATGTTTACAAGTAATCGGTCTCGATGTAAACTTAAGTAACTTACCCAACGTCATCTCCAATGTGACACTCGTGTCTCACCATATTTGAACTCATAATAAAGGCAACATCACCTAAACGGGGACATTGAATATAACATAATATCTAGTTCTACATTTATTCTCAAGAAATTTACTTTGGGAGTTTGGGAGTGATTTGTAAACAACAATTTTGATCCATACACAATAATTTAATGTTCTTTTCATAATGTACAACATTTTAAAAACATAAATTGTTGTGGATGGATTAAAATTGTTGTGTACAAATCACTTCCTATTTACTTTCTCGATGCTAATTAGACTGATGAAACCTATTTTTAGGATCATATTTTGAGATAGTTGTGGTGCGATAATCTTTATGTATGAGTAATCCCTCATCTATAAGCTTTTATCTAATCCGTATATCATCATTAACATTGTCGGTAAGACCTGAACACTTATAAGACACAAAACATAAAGGATAAATGATCATGTTATCGAGTGATTAGTCTCGAGTCCCTGTTTCACGCATCAAGACGATTTATTCCCTTGATTCACTAATATGGGACAATGAGTATCTAAAAAGTGGTTTGTCATTTGTCACCCCACCAACCGGCACTTAATTGATTCAAACTCTAAAGAAAGGAGCCCTAATGGCCCTTATGATATTCATGGAAAATATCTATAAAATGAGTATAATGCACTCAACTTCAACTCAAAGTGAAATTGAGATCGTACCACAACAATTACTTCGCGGAGAATAAGAGAAAGTAATCATGCAAAATTGGTGGTTCTATTAGAATTAGGGTTGCTTAATTAATAATTGAAAATTTCTTATATATATTGAGGATCATGTAAGTTCAATTTCCGTATTTTGATATTTTGATTATATGGCCATGTATCACAAAATCAACTACAGGATAATCCTCAAGGGTACTTTCAATTTTAGGCACAAAAGTAAAAGCAATATTACTTGAGAGTGTAGGAATGTTCAGTATCTTCAAGGAGTTCCAAAAGTGACATATTGCGAGTATATATATATATATATATATATATATATATATATATATATATATATATATATATATATATATATATATATATATATATATATATATATATATATATATATATATATATATATATATATATATATATATATATATATATATATATATATATATAGTTCCGGTGATGACTCTTTTTTCGGTGAGGACTCGTAAGGACACCTTAAAAAAATTGAAAAAAAAATACAAATCATAAAATCGAGAATAGTACTATATCATGATCCAAAAAAATTGGAAAAAAAAATTTTGGATCATTGAGAAACAGTAATGATCCACAAAAAATTTTATTTTGTGGATCATTGTTTCATTATAAAAAAAAAATAATGATCCAAAAGTTTTTTTTCGAATTTTTTTTCTCCAATATAGGACTATGATCCATTTTATTATTTATATTTTTATTTTATTTTTTTTCAATTTTTTTAAGGCGTGCTCACGAGTCCTCACATTAAGAAGAGTCCTCACCCGATCGCTTAATATATATATATATATATATATATATATATATATATATATATATATATATATATATATATATATATATATATATATATGAGTGTGTGTGTGTGTGTGTATATATATGTATATATGTATATATATATATATATATATATACATATATATATATATATATATATATATATATATATATATATATATGTATACATATATGTATATATATATATATGTATATATATATACATATATATATATATATATATATATATATATATATATATATATATATATATATATATATATATATATATATATATATATATATATATATATATATTGTAACGACCATTTTTCAAAAAAAAAATGTTGTGAATAGTAACTCCGGAGTGAATAGTAACTCCGGCGTGAATAGTAACTTCGGCGTGAATAGTACCCGAGAAATGAAGTAAGCGCTTACCTCGTGATGACGTCAACGATGATGCCGTGATGACGTCGTGATGACGTCGTAAATAGTGTTTTCAAGCCCTATAAATAGAGGCCCAACTTCTTCATTTCAACCCACAACAAACACCAAACAACCTTACGATATCGAGGAGTGTTCTGGTGAGGAAAATAGGTCGGGAGGAGTTAGGAGCGAGCGGTAGCTGGTAACGAGGTGCTCGGGAAGTGTTGGAAGAGCGGAACGGGAAACGTGCCAAGGCTTTGCGAAAATGCCAATCTTAAGTGAGTAATCGCTATCGTATTTCTCTAGTAGTTTATAAGTGTTAAATTATAATATGTAGAGGTTATACTATTCGTAATTCCAAAAATAATACAGAGTGATTTACTTACGAGGATGGTGTCTAGGCCGATTACTTGGGATCTGGTTGTTGGATTTTCCGAAAGGCTAAAATGCTGAAAGGATCCTGCCACCCCAACTAATCTTCTACCTGGCTATCATTTACTTGATAAATCATGAGGTATCATGTTGGAATTATGGAAGGGTTTAGTGATGCAACTATGGTATAGTTAAGGAGTAAAGAGTGATAAATGTCTTACTGTGTTAACAGTTAAAGAGGGAATACGCAACAAAGATAAACGCTGTAGTCGACTATAATCAGGTGAGTTTCTCACTACATTGTGTGGACGTTATATGTCCTTTACTGTATTTTGTGTGCTTATAAGATGTTTATAATATGTTGGTGAATTGTACCAAGTTGTGTGTATATACCTTCCTGTTATAATTGTATGGGTTGGGTTATGGTGTGTGTGGGCTCGACGTACTGAGTAATATAGAGATACGTGCAAAATACACTGAGCAGATACGCATGACTCGACGTACAGGGTATGCGCGGCTCTAAGTGCTGAGTCGGGGAATTAGATTTACTGAGCAGATACGTATAGGAGGATACAATCCAATATACTGGGTAGAGCAGATTATGTGACGTGTGGTTGTATTTTTCCTGTTAGGGGTAAAGTATGTGTAGCTGATATGCTGTGTAGTTGTTGGAACTCACTAAGCCGTGTGCTTATCCTTTCCCTTTTAAATTACCATTTCAGGTTGTACAGGTGAAAATGACGGACATGCATGACGGGTACACACTGATTCTACTTATGTGGAGATTTATGCGGTGAATTGATGTTTAAATGATTTCTAAATATCTTCAAAATGTTAATTATTGAATAAATTGATATTTATTTAAATGAAGATGTTTTATTAAAAACCGGGTGTTACAAGTTGGTATCAGAGCCAAGGCTTGAGTGAATCAGACTCACTTGATGGGTTTTGATCTCAAGCTTGAGACTTAAAAGTTTTCTTTGAAAATATTTTTACAAGAAATTATAAGTTGTTTTTCGAGTAAGGGGTTAAATGAATGTTGTTGCAAAGACGCAGTGTGTACCGTCAGCCGACGTCAGTGGGGAAAAGGTTAAGTGCTTAGTCTTTGTTGCTATTTCTGTAATATATGTGTGCTTAAATGCCATTAAAGTGTAGGCAGTAGGAACTAAATAGTCCTAGAATTTTTGAGTTAGCCAAGTTGCATGTTCCTTAATAAGTGATATCCATAAGGTAAATCCTTTTATGTGAAGATTTTCTACGACTATGTTCGTAAAACAACCTGGGGACTTCTCGACAAGTTCTAAAACGGACATAGATAGGTGTGGAAGATAGTAGTAGAGCTCCTACTATTGAAAGCACAGGATCCGCGTTTGAATCGGGAGTTGGACATGAGGAATCCAATAAGCTGAGCGTATAACTAATTGGTGTGCCTTTGTATTGTCCATTCTATTGATTGGCAATCATAGAGTTTATTGGGAACAATTAGGACGCTAGAGATTGAGAATTTAGTGACGTTTCATAATTAAGTAATGAACAGTTGATGTGACTATAGTGGATGAGGTGTGCAAAAGTGACACATTAAGTCTCTTCGTTACTACAAGCACGAATAGTGGATAATAAAAAGAAGATGTTGATCGCTAGAATAGTTGATTTTGATTGACTATAAATAGACGTTATGTTATTTAGAGACTAACATAAGTCACAGAATTCAGTTATGAAGATATATGTAAGGCTTCCAGGTCATCTACAGTTGTTGGTTAACAAATTTTATCTACAAGGAGTGTCAGACGACTGGAGTATGATGATGACGAAGGCTGAGGATGTATGTGATCGTATTAGTAGAAATTGGAATCCCGTAGATGGAGGGAATAATTTGGAAGAAGACATACGTGAACTAAAGCAGTATATAGATATGAAAGGTATACGCACAGATATACGTGTACATAGTAGAAATATAAGGTTTTATACATGGTGTCGTATGTTTGCAGAATTAGAGTCTTATCTATTCCAGTACAAGAGGTGTACGTGTATACGGAATGGACATATAATAACAACTCGTGAAAGTAGGGATGATATAGTGGTGTGGCGTAAGGGTATTCACATAGGTAGTGAATACTACCAATGTGTGTATCAGAGTAAGTTAGATGTAGCATACCAATGTATCATGTACTTGAAATCTGTTAGCATATGAAAATGATGAGTTGAGGAAATATT